>CM060327.1:6872956-6892956 GCA_030674155.1 Stramonita haemastoma | reverse complement strand
GATGCTTCTTCTTCTTTTTTTTTACATCCAATCCCCGCCCTTTTCAGGGATAACATCAAGATAAAAAGATAGCCTCAATTAAACAAGAACAATAATTTATTATAATGATCCAAATACCAAAAGCAAGAAACCATACTAAGTATCAAACAACAGGTAAGAAATAAGACAGAGATACAATAATGTAATGATATGAAAAGGCACTCATTCAGAAACGAATATAAAAAGTAAGAATCAATGATGATTTTGATTTTAATATAAAAAAGCGCAATAATTAAAGAGTAAACATGAGAATATGATAGGTTAAATGACTTGAAACATCTATCCACCACCATCTATCGTCAAGATAAGTTATATAAGATATAACATTTTGATAAAAGGGGAAAAAAAAAAAGAAGGAAAAAAACAACAACAAAAACCAAGCAAACAAAAAAAACAAACAAACAAAAATTAAACAAACAAACAAAATCAAAACAAAAAACAAACAAACACAAATCAAACAAACAAACAAAATCAAAACAAAAAATCAAAACAAAAAAAACAAAACAAAACAAAACACAACAAAAACCAATAGTAAAAACAAAACCCCCACACACACACACACACACACAACACACACACACACACACACACACACACAACACACACACACACACACACACACACACACACACACACACACAGGTTAAGCAATTATATCAGGTTACAATACCATCCATTCTACATTCATACTTTATGTAAAGAAAAAGAAAAAAAAGAGAGAGGGAGAGAGAGACAGAGGCAGACAGATAAACAAACGAATGGACAGACATGCATACAGAAATAAAGGCAGCAAAAAATAGACAGACAAATAAAGGAGTATGCGGAATCCAATTACACGCAGTGAGACATAAATACACGTTAAGTCTTGCAGTTTTAAGCGAGATAACGCATTTACATAAAATGTTTTCTCCTTCCCAATGACTTTCAGAATGAGTAAAGCAAAAAAATAATAATTGTCATTACACATAAGCACATTATCAAAAATCAAGTTAGTTAACTAAAGAAAATAATTGATATAAAAAGTAACTTTTCAGTTTGATCCCCGAGTTGTTTTCAGTGGATGCATATGAAAAGTAGAGCTGAGGGGACATAGAGCTGAGGGG
Organism: Stramonita haemastoma; assembly: GCA_030674155.1. Classification (NCBI taxonomy): domain Eukaryota; kingdom Metazoa; phylum Mollusca; class Gastropoda; order Neogastropoda; family Muricidae; genus Stramonita; species Stramonita haemastoma. The sequence goes on along the minus strand of CM060327.1, from coordinate 6,891,814 downwards.
ACATAGAGCTGAGGGGACATAGAGCTAGCCCCGGCCCCACACGCCAAATGCTTCTTTTCCTGCTGCTGGAGTCAGTTTTCACCAGGCCCTGTAACATTCAGACGATGTTTGACACGTGAATCAGTCACGGTCGTATACTACAGGAAAAATATTCAGAACAAACCTCTGAAGTTTTACGACCTCCCCCCTTTTTTTCCTCGTTCCCCTTCCTTGTCGTGTGAAACACTAAACTTGTGCAATGGACGGACCAGGAAAACTGTTGTGCTTTGCAGTCAAGGGGGTGTAATTTTAGCTAAGAGGAATATGTTATGTCTCTAATGGCTGGTGGATCGTTGGTCTAGGTGGTAACGCGCCTCGCCTAGAAAGCAAGAAGTCCGGGTCGGAGTGTGCGGTTTGGGACTCAAACTTTTCCCCCATCCATTAGACCCTGAGTGGTGGTCTGGGCGCTAGTCTTTCAGATGAGACGATAAACCGAGGTCCCGTGTGTTACACATCACTATTTAGCTCACGTAAAAGAACCCACGGCAACAAGGGGTTGACCCTGGCAAAATTCTGTAGAAAAAAAGCCACTCTGATAGGGAAACAAACAAATACAGTAGCATGCAGGAAAAAGAAAAAAATGGGTAGGCGCTGCACTTGTGGCGACGCGCTCTTCCCGGGGAGATCAGCCCGAATTTCATGCAGAGAAATCTGCTGTGACATAAAGTGGTGCAAAATACAAAAACAAAAATGCAAAAATAATGGGTCAAGACTCTTTTGAGTCTTCTAGCATGCTAAGAAATGTGTGCACAGTTGAAAAGATATGCTCATTTTTGTTAAGACCAAGGACTTGGATGCTCGGGACAATACTGTGATATATAGCTTTAATTCGTGGGAAGGGAACAACTTGTATTTTCTTTGATATAGTTCGGTCTATACATCAGACATGGTAACAAATCAACAAAATAGTATTTCTTTCATAAAACCACAGGAGCATTCTAAACTCTCTCGGCTAATAGAACTTTTGAGTGGAATGAACACACACACAAACACACACACAACACACACACACACACACACACACACACACACACACACACACACACACACACACACACACACACATGGCATACACACACACACACACACACACACACACACACACACACACACACACACACACACACACACACACGCATGGCATACACACATGTGTAAGTCTCTTAGTCTTCCAAGCCGCCCCCCCCCCCCCCCCCCCCCCCCCCCCACTTCTTCCAGGTTCTCCCGCCCTTCTCCCACAGACGTCCTCCAGGCACACCCAGTCCCTAAATCGGATAACTTCACTGGGACTATAACATAACCAAACCAATCGCACACCCGACTGGTCCAATAGAGAGATTTGTTTTGTTGAATGCCCAGGGCTACTTGGTGTTATGTATATAGCTTAGACACACCCACAGTCACATCAATGCACCTAAGAACATCCCATCTCTCTCTCTCTCTCTCTCTCTCTCCTCTCTCTCTCTCTCTCTCTCTCTCTCTCTCTCTCTCTCTCTCTCTCTCTCTCTCTCTCTCTCTCTCTCTCTCTCTCTCCTCTCTCTCTCTCTCTCTCTCTCTCTCTCTCTGTCTCTCCTCTCTGTGTCTCTCTCTCTCTGTGTCTCTCTCTCTCTGTGTCTCTCTCTCTCTGTGTCTCTCTGTGTCTCTGTCTCTGTCTCTCTGTCTGTCTCTCTCTCTCTCTCTCTCTCTCTCTCTCCTCTCTCTCTCTCTCTCTCTCTCTCTCTCTCTCTCTCTCTCTCTCTCTTCTCTCTCTCTCCTTTCCCTTTCCTTTCCTTTCCAACTTCCACCTTCACATATTCATCCTAGACTTATTATGGAGAGGAGTGTTTTGGTTGTTATGTTGGATTCAAATTGTATACTTACCATTTGAAAATAGAGATGTGTTTTCATGTAGCTTTTTGTGTTTAAAGGGTTTTTACGTTATTCTTTTAAATATGTTTTTCCCCCCTTTTATGCCTACTTTGCTTGTTTTCCCGCTTACACACACACACACACACACACACACACACACACACACACACACACACACACACACACACACACACACACACACACACACACACACACTCACTCACTCACTCACTCACACACACGTTTGTTTAATTAATTATCAGTGTATCCAGTTAGGATGACGCGTTTTGTTGAATGTATCCCGTTTTCTTCTTTTAAAAAATTGGTTGAACTGCTGTTGGTGGTGATGCTGGTATGTAGGGGTAGGGAGGGGGTTATTTAGCTTTATTCCCTGATCAGGGCAAGGGCCGGATGAAAAAAAGTATGTAATGCTTACTCTGTAACCCTTGAAAAATAGAGATTATTCATTCTCTCTCTCTCTCTCTCTCTCTCTCTCTCTCTCTCTCTCTCTCTCTCTCTCTCTCTCTCTCTCTCTCTCTCTCTCTCCTCTCTCTCTCTCTCTCTCTCTCTCCTCTCTCTCTCTCTCTCTCTCTCTCTCCATTCATAGCCTAGTGGTCAGAGCATTGCGCTGGCAATTTGACGACTCCGGCTCGATTCCAGTTGAGGAGATTTTTTCTCCTGGAGTTAACATCAGTGCTGACTCCACTCTCCCCCAAAGTCCTTCGGATGAGACTTTAAACCGAGGCCCCGTGTGCAAACGCACGCAGAACATCTTGCGCACACGTTAAATCCTGTTCGGCTTTTCGTAAGAGTAGGCCATCATGTGCCAGTGGGAACAGATGACATTTACAAAACTGCATACACACGGGACTGGGTGTAAAAAAGCACAAGAGTGCTTATTCTATTATCCTCGATATAAAAGAATAAATCAATAAATCTCTCTCTCTCTCTCTCTCTCTCTCTCTCTCTCTCTCTCTCTCTCTCTCTCTCTCTCTCTCTCTCTCTCTCTCTCTCTCTCTCTCTCTCTCTCTGATTTGATTTAATTTAATTTAATTTAATTTAATTTGATCTCTCTCTCTTTTACTTTGAATTGCTATTGTTATTGTTTTAATTTTTTTTTAATGTTCCTTTGCCATTCAGTGTGGATAAGTGAGTATTGGGTCTATTTTATTGTTGTGATGTGTCTGTGTTTTTTTGTTGTTGTTTTTTATCATATCATGATGTATCCCTGAGGGCGGGGACTGGATGCAAAAAAGCACATGGGTGCTTATTCATTATCCTCGAAATAAAAGAATTTGATTTGATTTGATTTGGTCTCTCCCAGCGAGATCTGCCCCCTTTGGTTCGCTGCATGCATCCTGTGCTCACTGTCTTTGACTAAACTATAGTCCCGGTGGAGTTCTCCGATTCAGGGATTGTATTCAAATATATTTTCAACCAACCACCACCACCTATGGTCCACCGTGACTGCTTTCAGATTCAGGTCCAACCACCTAATGAGGCTGTTGTGCATCTATCTATCTATCTATCTATCTATCTATCCCTTGGCGACCGTGGGGGCACCCCTGAAGACTTGACAACCAGTTCTCTCCACAGTTCCAGTTCCTGTTGTACATGCCCCCTGTAACCGTGAATCTGTTTAAAATTAATACACATGATTAGGCCTAAAATAGGGTAGCAATAGAGAAATTATTTTTTTTTAATTACAAAAGGCACACACAAATTCTGAGAAACTGGAGTTGCTGACCCAAAAAAAAAAAAAAAAAAAAATTGGAGATGCGGGGTATCGATCCCCGTACCTCTCACATGCTAAGCGAGCGCTCTACCACTTGAGCTACATCCCCAACTACACATAATGCCAAATTTATAATATATAAAAGCAAGTACAGGATTAGTTGCTGCTTAGTTTTCCACTTTGATGGAATGGGGAAACAATTAGCCTACTTTGGAAATTAATTCTTATTTTGTTTATTCCCAATGTGCATGTGACAGAATACCGTGAGAGAGCTATATCGTTTTTGGATGGCCCCAGCGCTCTCATTCCCTGCCTAGGCCACACTCTGGGGTACAGACACTCCACACAGGTGTGGGTACCCGTGTATGTGTGAGAGAAGCATGGGGGCCTAGGTAGAGGCTAGGCTAATAGTAATACGAGTCCTTGAATGTTTTTCACGAACGCACCAGTGTGTGTGTGTGTGTGTGTCCAGATCATATTTTATTGCTATAAAGTCATGTAAACTTATTTGACACGACGGAAGAAGCATGGTTATAGGCATGGTTATATCATCTAAAAGTTAAAGTCTGTCCCGGTGCTTATCCTGGTTTATGTGGCGTTAAGCGACTGAGAGTCATAGACTCCCCCCCCCCCCCCCCCCCTTGAATAGGACGCCAGTCTATCGCAGGGTTAACCCCCAACACAAGGTTGGTACCCCTTTTACACCTGGGTGGGGTGAGAAAATAGCCGTAAAGTGCCTTTTCCAAGGGCACAACGCCATAGCCGAAAGCTGGGGTCGAACCCGCAACCTTTAGATTAGGAGTCCATACCCCATACAATCATATGTCAAATTAATAAATGAAATTTATCTTCAGTTTAGATACAGTATTTACATAATCTGCCCTTGCTGGATATAATTTGGTGTCTGTCATCAAATCATGACAACTTATGTTAAATTTAGCCCCCCCCCCCAAAAAAAAAAAAAAAAAAAAAAAAAAAACCCCACCAAAACAAAAAAAAAGCATACAAAGGCTGTTGTGGTTTTTGTTTTTATGAGGTTTTTAATCTAAAAATTTTTTTTTTTTTTAGATATGGTTCCAGTCTGTATTTTTGGCAACAAAATCATGTTTTGCAAGCTCTTTCATCTAATAAACCAAAAATGTTCTTCAGTCAGCATAACGCAATGGATGTGCTTCAACATTACTTTGGTTTTTCCAGTCAGGTTTCAATCCAGTTGTGTAAAGAATATTTTTCACTGTGTTGGTCCCTTCATCATATGTATTCTATTAGTCTGATACAAAATTGTAATCTATTCTAAAACAAGAGTTTGGTTTTGAATCCATCGGATATATCCCAAACAGTTATCATCTAGCATATGATTTTAGGCATCAGTGGAAATCATTCTTATTCTCCTATAAGGGGTAGTACTTCTGCTCTTTTTTTATGAATTCCCAGTATTTATATTCAAAATGTTATATGATAATGTTCGTACAGAAACAGATTTGATAAGGACGTTTTTGGTTTTAAACTCTGTTTTCGCACCGTTAGAAATTGGATTGGATTGGATTAGCATGCTTCAAACCACTCATCAATTTGAAATTCTGTCTCATCATGGCAGCAAAAGGGGAACTAACCATCTGCTCCATAAGTTAGAATAGGGTTTGTTACAGAGTCAGATAAACGTATGATTATATCAGTCTTTAAATTTTGCCTGTGAATTACTCTTTTGAAAGTGTATTTTACTTTGCTGCTTTGTTTTACTAAATCAATCAATGCTCTTGTGTTGCTTGAAACTTACCATGTGTTTGCTGCAAACATGTATGCACATGTATGTATGGCCAAAGATGCATATATGTATGCATGTTTTGTATTTGCAATTGTCCTGCCTCTGATGCTGACTGTTCTTCTGTCATGACCTTGGAGCACATGGGTGGATTGGTGGTCTAGAGGTGACACACCTGCCAAGAAAGCAATGGTTTGAAGTGTGTGGTAGTTCCATCCCCGTTTGTGCCCTGAACATTTCCTCCATCCACTAAACCATGAGGGGTGGTCTGGGTGCTAGTTTTTTGAATGAGACAATAAAGCAAGGTCCAATGTACAATATGCATTGAGCACATATAAAAGAACCCACGTTAAAAAGCGAGTTGTCCCCTGGCAAAATTCTGTCGAATAAAGCCACTCTGATAGGGAAACAAATACAGACAAGAAAAAAAAGAAAAAAGAAAAGGTGGCCCTGCTCTTAGGGCGAGGTTCTCTTCCAGGGGAGAGCAGTTTGAATTTCATGCGGAGAAGTTCGTTGTGACTTGAAGTGGTATACAATACAACCAGCCATCATTCTCTGAGATCAGTACAAAATTGCAACTTGTAGCTTTTACTTTGTCATAGGTGTATTCCCACTGTACACCAGGGAGATGATTTCAGCCATATTTGCCATCGTGCATTACCACTTTGATCAAGCCCTTATTCACGTCTTTTTAAAATAATAACTTGATGAATACAAACTCTTGGCCAGTGTGTATTTTCCCACATTTAGCCCCTTCTGTCTTGAACAATTTGCCTGGGGATCTCTGTCATTCTTCATCTCCTTTCAAGGGCAGTCTGAAGATTCATCTTTTCAAAATTTCCTATTTTAGTTTCTGTGGTGTGTTAGTTAATTCTTCAGTTTAATGTCCTTCCACTAAATAGTGATGTGTGTGTGTGTGTGTGTGTGCCTGTGCATGTATGCGAGTGTGTGTGTGTTTCTTTTTTCTTCTGTTATATCAAGCATAATGGAATAAGCCCTCATGTGCTTTTTTTTTTTTTTTTACAATACAACCAGTCCCCATGTGTATGCAGTTTTGTAAATTTTGTCATCTGTTCCCACCAGCACACAATGGCCTACTCTTTCAAAAGGTGGGACAGGATATACCATGTGCGCAAGATGTTATGCATGTGTTTGCACATGGGGCCTCGATTTATAGCCTTATCCTGTGTGTGTGTATGTGTATGTGGTGTGTGTGTGTGTGTGTTTTGTCTCATGTCCTGTGTATGTGTGTGTGTGTGGGAGGGGAGGAAGAATGTGAAATGTAAGCATTCTTATACCTTCAGCGAGACATAGAATGAGAGACCACAAAAAGAATCAATGACCATAAAACTACTTAAAGGTTCAGAAGAACAGATCAGCACACACATACAGAATCACCACAGCAAGCATTATAGTTCATATAGAATTTATTATCATCTTATTGCTTCATACAAACATACTGTACAGCTGATACACAAACACTGGCGGATGGATGCTCATCCATTAGGGATTGCAAGATACTCACTACCTGCTTATGACATGCAAACGTCTGGTCACTTCTGCACTGACAGAGCATTCTATGACAAGTCAGAACAAGAAGTACATGTACAAATGGTGATAATGAAGCTTATTGTTGGTGATGGAACAGTTACACACACACACACACACACACACACACACACACACACACACACACACACACACACACACACACACACACACACACACATACACACAATCATTTTCATCATATGAACATGTACAAGAAACGTTCAACTTAAAACAGGCTGCAGAAAAGCATCAACCCTTACTAAGCTCTGCTCAGAAGATTCCGAGAAGTTTTGTTTTGCATACAGCACATCTAAAATATAAGTTAACCTTGGTCAGAGAACAAACGTTTCATGGCAGGCAGTCATTTCATATTAACAGCTTGTTATCTAAAGCAGGTAAATATCAACATACCTGATTCTACCTTTAGTATGCCTAGTTTTTTCTCACCAAACTGAAAAGATTAGTTAGGAATAATCTGTAACAAAACTATCACACATTCCACAAGATTTTCTAGATGCACATTTTCTACAGCTGGACACCTGTACTCATTTTGTGCTCTATTTACATAATCACTTTTCTGACCAAGGTTTATTTTTCAATCAGGTGGGTAATAATGATAATCCATGATTATGTTCATACATGTACACATCACTTAAGCCTTCAGTGTCCATACAATTTGAACTTGAATATAGCACCTTATAGATCAAACACATTTCTCCACATAACATATCCAATCACATGTAAACACAAACAACAACAACAACAACAAAAAACTTAACCAAACTGAAAAGAGCTCTGATGTAACAAAGTAATATTGTGTCAGTTAAATCCTTTTATCAAAAAAAAAAAAAGGTAGGATATTGAGCAAAACCACTTTTTGTCAAAACAGGAACTTGTCCCGATGCAGGCAACTGAACTCTACATAGCACAAGCATTAGAAGCGTACTGAACACAAAACTATTACTGAATACTAACCATTAATTTGGTTGCATGATCAGTTCTGCTAAGATGTTTCACATTTCTGTCAATCAGATTTCTAGATTATCACAAAGAGCAAAAGACAGATGTCGGGTCACAACCAGGAAAAGTAAGTACTGAAACATTTTCCAGTAGGAGAGAATTAACAACTCCACAACCACAGGAGTATGTGTGATATACTCCGCATTGCATATACCTAAAGGTACATCAATTATCTTTTTTTAGAGAGAACACAAATGTAATTATTCACTACGAATTTCATAATGAGTGTTTTTTCCCCAGAAAGATACCCTACATTTGACATAGTGGTTTTGCTTTTCAAGCTAAAATTCAGCAGCAGTTTGTCGCACACTTAGTAGAGTTCCTGCACAAAATCATTCTTCATAAATTCAGGACATTGTGTTGTGAAAAAACAACAACTGTTTGTGACTACAATATAAATGCATGTGCCTTGTTAATACATTTTGTACCAAACGAAAAAACGATCACAGGGTTGGAAATCTGGCAAACATATTATCAAACCCACAGTTACTATTCTTTTCAAAAGGCAACACCGCACATGCTTCAGAATGTTAAAACTCCATGCACAAACTCTTTCCATCTGCTATTTTATCAGCGCTTTGCTTTGCTTTTTCTGCACAGGTCCAGCTTCCATTCCGTTTCTTTTTTTCTTTTTTTAACCTAGGCATTTCTATACTTAAAAACAAACAACCACCAAAGGACAGGTAGCAACTGATCATTGCTTCAAGAGATAATCTTGACCCTTATGCATAAAACTGTTCTCAGTATAACCCAGCTCATTAGGAGTGTACTGTTGGGACACACACATGACAAACATGCTCACTCTCTCTGTCTTGTTGCAGATGACAGCTAAAACTATTTCCAGCATGAAAGAAGAAAGTTATTCAACAAGATGGTTTCTATGAAAGATATATTCTGTGAACAACCACCAAGTCCTGGTTTATGCTTTCAAACACTGCATCTAGTCTTTTCTGTAAAACACTCAGTGGTCTACATATACTGTGGTTTCACATTGTGTGGCCTCTGCCATTTTTTATTTTTCTGTGAAACACTGAGTGGTCTACACACACTGTGATTTTACAGTGTGTGGCGTCTGCCATGTTTTTTTTTCTGTAAAACACTCAGTGGTCTACATACACTGTGATTTCACATCGTGTGGCCTCTACCATGTTTTTTTGTGTGTGAGAACACTGAGTGGTCTACATACACTGTGATTTCCCATCATGTGGCCTCTGCCAGAATAGACAGGTTCTGTTTCTTCAAGGCGGTATCAACGCTCTGCATACATCATGATACTTGCTAAACATGCTGCGTCTTGTTCATCAAAAATGAGATATACATTTTTCCTATTACCAAAAAACATGAAAAACATTCCTTCAAGTTTGTAATTTCCTCTGCTTCATAGCAAAGTCAGACAGGCAATGTAATGCTTAATGTATTCATATTCCAATCTTTTTAACATGGTTTGTCATTTGGAATGAGTACGTCTGCTGACTTAAGATTTCCCACTCATTCTTCAAACCAGCTAGGGTCCAAAACAGTGTTATATATCTCACATCATTTCCACTGTACAAAAATAAAGAAGGGCCCTCCAGTGGTGAAAACAACAACAAAACAAAAAGAACCTCCCATCCATCAGAAAAAAATACAAAAGCTACAAGAAAAATGCTCCCAATCTTATCAAACCTTTTTACTGCGACTAAACTTACTTTGAATTAATTTTTGAATTTTATAAAGCACTTCCATCTCTTAAAGTAAAGTGCACAGTGTATCTAGTGCTGACTTGTCAGTGGATCAAACTAATTTTAAAAACACATATACCTCAGATTGTATATCCTCTATATTCTGGACTCAATCTGTATGCCTTACTACAATGTGGACATACGCTCACTATTTCCTATTCTTTCATCTGTTCTGAGGGTGACGAAAAAGGCACTTAAAGACAAAACCACAACCTTTTCAGTGGTGACAAGATGCAGCATCATGTTACATACCATCAGCCACATGCTGATCAGCTTCATCCATCAGTAAATACTTCGGTCCCCGGGTGATCTGACAAATCCATCAGTCAGCTCTGGGAGTAAACATTCACCAGCTGCTGGATATCACACACATTTTTCCAGGTCTTTTTTCCCCCTGCTCCTGATGAACACACTCTAACAGTAAGCAACACAACAGACTGACAGTAAGCAACATAACAGACTGACAGTAAGCAACATAACAGACTGACAGTAAGCAACATAACAGACTGACAGTAAGCAACATAACAGACTGACAGTAAGCAACATAACAGACTGACAGTAAGCAACATAACAGACTGACAGTAAGCAACATAACAGACTGACAGTAAGCAACATAACAGACTGACAGTAAGCAACATAACAGACTGACAGTAAGCAACATAACAGACTGACAGTAAGCAACGTAACAAACTAACAGTAAGCAACATAACAGACTCTTTTACACAAGCTGGAGTATGGACACAACTAGGCAGTTGTTATGTTCCCACACAAATCTTTGGAACAGTGTAATGGATTATGACAGTTCTTCTTACTTCTTCTCCAAATGTCATGATCTTCACACACAAATTCTGAACTCTCCAACACCAAACATGCTATCTCTGATTTCACTATTCAAGACAAACACAACCAATCAATCCATGATCCCTTTGCAAGCAAAGTGGATGACTTTAGCGTAACCAAAAAGGTTATAAATGAGAAGTATGAACTCCCTGAAAGAAAAAAGGTATGAACTTCATGGCACTCGCACAACCAACAAAGCAAACACATCTGCTCAAAACTGCTAGTGGCATCACAGTTTCTAAAAAAGAAAACCCAAAACAAAATACAGGATATTATTATTTTTTTTAAATGGCATGATGATGGCTCACAACAATGGCCACTTCCATCAGTCAGAAAAATGGAGAACCCAAACTATCATACTCATTCATTCCATTTCACCATCAAAGGCTTTTATGGGAGACATGAACACATTAGGATTTAAAAACCCTGCAAATCAAAAACGAAATCATGTATTCCTACACTGAAGTATCCAGATGTGAGTATTGAAGTGGTATTATTACTTTGATTTTTCCTGGATAAAGCGTCTTATGTGAACACTGTACTTGGATCCTTTTAAAGAACTGCTGGAACATTTAGCGGCTAGAAGTCATCAGCACAGGACAGCTTACTGCAGAGCAACAGCCATTACTGGTTTCCATCAACTGCATGAAGGACACTTTTCATTTCTAAACTTGACAATACCAAATATCTGTTTATCACAGTAATATGGGATATGGCTGGGAGTCTGAAAACTTTGAAAAATTCACACTAGAGAATGCAGTGATCTGGGGTGTTAATTCAGTCCCCACACTTTTTGAGCAACTGTACAATGAGTAATTTTGCATCAAATTGAATATTGTAGAATCCCTAATCAAGATCTTTTTTTTTCTGGCAATCTGTCACTGACAAAGTTTTTCAAGCCTCACAAGTACTGAGTATGTAAAAGTTGACATGTCAGAACATCGACTTTACTCGATAACATGGATGTGCCTGTGGCCTCTCCAAGTTTTGTGTTCTCTCCCCCCCCCCCCCCCCCCCCTCTACATTATGACTTCAGCTTATTTTAAAATAACAAGATCTACTAACACTGTCCATTTTGGGCCTGAAACATTATCATGCAGTCATTATTAAAAAAAATCCCCCGATGTTTTTAAAGAGTAGAAAAAGGCAATAAAATGTAACTGACCGCAAAGGGCTAACTGAACCAATTCCGGCAATGGAACAAGTTTGACCAACAAAAAAAATAAAAGGGGGTTGGAGTGGGGGCAGACCAGAAAAATCCACATTCACAAGAGACAAACAAACCCCAACAAAGAAAACAAAACCGTTCTCGAAATGTTTCCAATACAGGTGACGACGTCATCAGCACTCAGCCACAACACAATGATGCGCGAAAACAGACCTGTTGTCCACCACTCCACTGTCCGTCTGTCTGTCCAGCTCTGTCTGTCTGTGTGTGTCTGCTGTACAGAGGCCACAGGTCTGGAGCCCTGTTCTGACTAGCCGATACAACGCAGTCCACAGCAGCTTGTGCAGTGATGCACACACGCTGCAGCACAGTAATCGTCGTAACGCAGTCACACAAGGTGCATGGTAATCAATCGTAATGCTGCCGAGGGAGGAGGGGAAGAGTGGCATGGATGGCAGAACACGAGGGTGGGGGATGGGGGTGGAGGGGAAGGGTGAAGGTCAGAGTCTCTCCTCCTCCCCCGCCCCTCCATCCTGGTCGGTCATGACGGTGACCAGGGACCCCACAGCCTGGCCCACCTCCCCCGCCCTGTGGAACAGCTCCCCTACATTGCCTGCACAACACACACACACACACACACACACACACACACACACAGGGGTAAGGTCACTGCATGGTCACTTACACTCTGTGGAACAGCTCCCCTACATTGCCTGCACAACACACACACACACACACACACACACACAGGGGTAAGGTCACTGCATGGTCACTTACACTCTGTGGAACAGCTCCCCTACATTGCCTGCACCACACACACACACACACACACACACACACACACACACAGGGTAAGGTCACTGCATGGTCACTTACACTCTGTGGAACAGCTCCCCTACATTGCCTGCACCCACACACACACACACACACACACACACACCACACACACACACACACACACACACAGGGTAAGGTCACTGCATGGTCACTTACACTCTGTGGAACAGCTCTCCTACATTGCCTGCACAACACACACACACACACACACACACACACACACCACACACACCACACAGGGTAAGGTCACTGCATGGTCACTTACACTCTGTGGAACAGCTCCCCTACATTGCCTGCACCACACACACACACACACACACACACACACACACACACACACACACACACACACACAGGGGTAAGGTCACTGCATGGTCACTTACACTCTGGAACAGCTCCCCTACATTGCCTGCAACACACACACCACACACACACACACACACACAGGGGTAAGGTCACTGCATGGTCACTTACACTCTGTGGAACAGCTCCCCTACATTGCCTGCACCACACACAAACCACACACACACACACCAGGGGTAAGGTCACTGCATGGTCACTTACACTCTGTGGAACAGCTCCCCTACATTGCCTGCACCACACACCACACACACACACACACACACACACACACACAAAACACAACAGGGTAAGGTCACTGCATGGTCACTTACACTCTGTGGAGCACTCTCCTACATTGCCTGCACAACACACACATTTTTTGTTTTTTGGATGATATTGCTTTTATTTTACTTTTATAGTCTGGCCATGTAATATGCTTATGTATGTGCATGATGTCTTTTTTTTGTGCTAGCAATTTTCACGTTCACTGTCTTTTTGTTTGATGCAGCGTAGCCCATTTTTTTTTCCGCTTATAGCCCCATTTATTATTATAATTATTACACACACAGGGGCCCGTCACTGCACTGGACACCTGGGTCACATGCATGGTCACTTACAGCAAAGTGGACCACATAGACCATATCAAGCCAGCATCCTATCAAAACAAACCCCCACAAAAATCATTAAAAAAATGATTTGTCATTACACAGAAACACCACCGACAACAGCACGCAGTTCAAGAAAACAAAAAAAGCGGGACCTAAGTGCAAGTATGACCCCCCCCCCCCCCCAAAACACACACAAACCTGTATTAGAGAATAAAGCATAGTTTTTTGCTTCTCTGGTCCAATGTTACACAATGTTATCCAAAACAAAGTGATAGATAAATGATAGTCTTTCAACTCATACCTCTCTCTCTCTCTCTCTCTGTGTCAGTCTCTCATGTTTAGGATAACCAGAACACATACCTGCCGCTCGAGACTTGTCACTGGCACTGACATGCCGTGAACTGCTTCCATTGGCTGCTGTCACTTCTAGCTCGTCTGCTCCTGTTGCTCCTGTCACACATGTCACTTCTCCGTTAACTGTCAATGGCATTGTTTCATACCATACACAAGCCAATCACATCTCACTTCACCATCAACTGTATATGGCACTGTTTCATACTCGTGCACTGTTGACTGTCAATGGCACTGATTCCTACTTTATATCTCACTTCTCCACTAACTGTCAATGGCACTGATTCATACTTTCTGTCTCACTTCTCCACTAACTGTCAATGGCACTGATTCATTCTTTAAATCTCACTTCTCTGTTAACTGTCAATGGCACTGATTCATACTTTATATCTCACTTCTCCACTAACTGTCAATGGCACTGATTCATACTTTATATCTCACTTCTCTGTCAATTGTCAATGACACTGATTCATACTTTATATCTCACTTCTCCACTAACTGTCAATGGCACTGATTCATACTTTATATCTCACTTCTCCACTAACTGTCAATGGCACTGATTCATACTTTATATCTCACTTCTCCATTAACTGTCAATGGCACCGATTCATACTTTACATGCCAATCTCATCAATGGAGATTGAATATAGAACAGAACTACACACATGTAAATCCAACGTCTGGAAGGATATTTTAGTGTGGATGTGTGAAAGGTTTTAGAAAGAGAAAGAATGTGTGTTGTGTGTGTGTGTGTGTGTGCGTGTGCATGTTTATGTGTCTGCACATATAGACAAATGATTACGTTACATGTGCTTACGTGTATGCAAGTGTATTCAATTCAACAATTCTTTTATTGTCCTCTATCAAAGGAAATGTGTATACAATCAAGCGCAAAGATATGACTGCGATGCACGGATGTGAGGACCTACCAGAAAACTGACCATTGACGTGTGTGGAGGAGGCCTCCAGGTTGGAGACGTAGCAGTAGCGGGCGGGGCCTCCGGGCAGGGAGCTCTGGGAGGAGGAGGGGGTGGTGGTCATGGGGGTGCTGCGTGACGAGGAATTCAGGGAGGCAAAGTTGCGCTCTCCAGGAGGCTGGGAAACAACCACAGTCACCCCTTTCTCAGCTTCCTTCAGGTAGTTAACTGACAATGTCTTTACCCTGATGATACCCTTTCTCAGTTTTCTTCAGGTAGTTAACTGACAATGTCTTTACCCTGATGATACCCTTTCTCAGCTTCCTTCAGGTAGTTAACTGACAATGTCTTTACCCTGATGATACCCTTTCTCAGCTTCCTTCAGGTAGTTAACTGACAATGTCTTTACCCTGATGATACCCTTTCTCAGTTTTCTTCAGGTAACTAACAATGTCTTTACCCTGATGATACCCTTTCTCAGTTTTCTTCAGGTAGTTAACTGACAATGTCTTTACCCTGATCATACCTTTCTCAGTTTCCTTCAGGTAGTTACTGACAATGCTTTACCCTGATGATACCCTTTCTCAGCTTCCTTCAGGTAGTTAACTGACAATGTCTTTACCCTGATGATACCCTTTCTCAGTTTCCTTCAGGTAGTTAACTGACAATGTCTTTACCCTGATGATACCCTTTCTCAGTTTTCTTCAGGTAGTTAACTGACAATGTCTTTACCCTGATGATACCCTTTCTCAGTTTCCTTCAGGTAGTTAACTGACAATGTCTTTACCCTGACCATACCTTTCTCAGTTTTCTTCAGGTAGTTAACTGACAATGTCTTTACCCTGATCATACCTTTCTCAGCTTCCTTCAGGTAGTTAACTGACAATGTCTTTACCCTGATCATACCTTTCTCCGTTTCCTTTAGGAAGTTAATTAACAATGTCTTTACCCTGACAAAATTCAACCTTTTCTCAATTTCCTTTAGGCACTTAACTAACAATGTCTTAGCCCTGATAATACCTTTTCTCAATTTCTTTGAGGCAGTTGACCATGTCTTAGCCCTGAGAAGTTAAACCTTTTCTCAATTTTCATAGGGCATTCAATTATCAACAATGAATTGGATCAGTTGTTTTTTTTATTAATTTTTAACATTCTTCATAAAGCTGACAAGAAGATGGATTCTGTCAAAGTAAATACTCTTTTTGTGTATGTTGCTCAAGTATGAAGATTATAAGACACTTTCCAAAGCAAGGGGTTAAAGAAAATCAATATAATTGTACATATGATATTAAACAGGCATGTGAAATACTCTCTTTTGTGTTATACCACTATTGCTTAATGACAAGATGACAGTTCTAAATAAACACATTGAAGACAATCAATGTGGTGGGAAATCATGTTAACCATGCATGTCGTAATGTAGACAATGTCAAAAACTGTGACAGCTGACAGTTATGACGACAAAGGACAAACCAATCTGTCCTCCCACTCTCCTCCTAACCAACCTCAGCCAAACATTCCCTTCATGTCTTTTTTCTCTTTCCAGTTGTGATGAAACTTCCACACACACACCACACCTGCTGAGGGTTCTACTCACCATTCCATTCCATACTGTGGACAGCCCTACTGACCACGAAAGCCATATCGGGGCTGCTCCACTCAGCAATGCATAACCAAACACAAAATCTGACATGCTTGTGAAACTTCTGATGCATTTGGGTATTTTGGGGTTTAAATCTCTCTTCCACTGCTGACATGAAAAATGAAATCTTGATTATACAAACTTGATCTTCTGCATATAGTGTGTATACACGATGAGGATTAAAGCGCTGGCAGATCTGCTGATTAACTGGCCTAGATCTCAAAACTTTCTATCCTCAATCTGTCATTTCAGCTCAAGACTTGGGACAGGACTAAGGACAAGAAACCAGCTGCCTTAACCACTTAGCCATGCACTCGGCAAACTGTGTACACAGCTGTCAGTTTCCCCCACTATCAGCTGCTAATTATCCTATCCCATCCCAGCCCAGCTGTGGCCAGGTGATACTTGACCACACATGGACTAGGTAAAAGGAAGGAGCATGCTAAATTTAGTACTCTTGACTGAGCGATGTATTTGTGCACTGTGTGTGGCGCACTGTGTTCCCTAATGCATAATTAATAGTGATCATATGTCTTTTCTAGTCAATGGTTTTAATAACATTGTATCCGAACATTGATGTGCTGTATGTGTGCGTTTGCATGTGTGCGAGAGCGCACGCGTACAAGTGTGAGTGTTTGTGACATTTTTATTTGAAGTTATCATACAATGTCTGAACAAATATGAAATGTAGCTACTTCGTGTCTCTGATAATGATTCGTATCAATATGCCTGTCACAGCTGTCGATTTCCCCCACTTTCAGCTCCTCTTAGCTGCTAATTAACCCATCCTATCCCAACCCAGGTAGGCCAGCTGGTGCTATTTATAGCAGAAACTGACCACACCTGGACTAGGTATAAGGAAGGGGAGCACTAAATTTAGCACCCTGGACTGAGTGACGCTGGGTTTGTGCGCTGTGTGAGCTGTCAGTATTGTAATTGCCCTTCAGGGATGATTTCAGTGTTTTTGAACTGGACGTGACCTGTGACTGGACTTTGACAGGACTACCTGGTCCAGCAGCTGCCTCAGTCGTGACAGTTGGGCCTCCAGCTGTTGGTTGTGATCTTCCAGGATCTTCATGCGAGCCTCTAGTCCGGCCCTTGTGCTGACGCAGCAGCCTGGCCTCTGCCAGCATCTCCTCGTCGCGGATAGTGCCCCCTGCGTTGGCCCCGTCTTCTGACAGCCCCGCACTGCTCTCCCTTGATTCCCGCGCCTGCCGCAGGCGGTTGTATTCTTCCTGAAGCGTTCTGGAGAAAACAAAGATTTTTTAAAATAATTACAATGAGAAACAATGTGACCCAAAGTTGATGGAACAGGTGAGACTGGCCGCAAGGCACGACAACCAAACATTATTAGTTAACAGCTACTTGTGACAGTGAACCTTGTCCTTGAATTCCTGTAAAACAAAACACAAAAAAAGGCTGTCCTAGTAGCCTCACGTGGATGGCAAAGTTACCACTGTTGCCTAATGGTTAGTTCATTATGTATTCCTGTTTCATGCCACATTTGTGTGCAACTGTCATATCTATCTTAAGCTTTAACTGTGCACTTCATATTACTGTTGTTGTTTCTGTCTTTAGTCTTTTTAATGTTGTAATCATTTTTTTTCCAATTTTGTCCGTCTTTGGGTGAAAGGTTGGTGGTGGTGGTGTTAGATCAATGTTTTACTATGAATCATTTTAGCAATTTAACCCTACTTTATTCAAACATGCACTGCAACAACACGACAAGTAATGTGAGTTCAACAAGCTTAAGCTTGAATAGCATACTCAGAAAAAATGATTTTACAAGTATGAAATAAATACTTTTATGCTGTACATTTATCCATTTTTCTTCCTCAAAAGCTTGCATTGTAGAAAGGCGACAAGGACACTGACTTCAAGCAGTCCTCCCCTTTAAAAAGACATGAAACAACGACCCCCCCCCCCCTTTCTAACAAAGGAGGCAAAAGTGAAGGCGTTACTTGTTTTCCTGTTCCAGCTCCTTAATGGTGGCTTCCAGCTCCTGCTGCTGGTCTGCGTCCACAGCCATCATGATCTGCATCGGGCTCTTCAGCTGCACACAGCAAGGTCACTTTGGGTCAGGTCAAGGTCAAGTTACATTCTTCATTTCTTTCCTTGTCATCATTTGTTCAATGTCTGTTTATTAACTCCAAGGTGATTTAGACACCTATTTTCGAAATAATATATAATGATGATAATGAAAATAATCCTTAAAAAAAAGTCCTCATCTCATGGAAGGCAGTTACACAGAGTATAAAACTGGCAGAAAATACTTTAATTTTTCTAAAGAGGTAGAACAGCAAGTAGGACACTCCACCATGCTGCACCCGAGTGGAGAGGAACCCATCAAGACAGACAGACACTTCACCAGCTGCAAGCATACTCCACTGTGTGAGGGGGACAGGACAGCCTGCTGATGATAACCACTGCACTGTGATCTGCTGACCTGGGTTCCAATCCCATTCAAGGGGATTTCC
>CM060327.1:6865456-6870456 GCA_030674155.1 Stramonita haemastoma | reverse complement strand
TATCCACTGCCATACACCATTCAAAAACATGCTAAGAGCTAACTTCAGTCACAAAGAGAAGAAGATAGAAGGCCTGGCTCTGACATTGAAAAACCAGTGCTCAAGCCAAACTGCTCAGTCAGAACAGACATAAGAACCAACTGTAATAATTCAAACAAAATGAAGGGGAAAAAAGGGAAATAAAAATGAACACATGTGACACAGTTTTCACCACAGGAACTTTAAAACATTTCTAATAACTAATGACACCCCTCAAGCCCCAGATAGTTATTTTAAATTATATATATTTTTTTTACTGTTAATTTAGTGCCAGAATTGTCTGCGTCACAAATCATACAAACTAAGCAAAAAGTTGTTTGAACTTTTGGAAAGAAATGTCATTGTGTTCCATATAATTGTAAGGCATTAAAAATGAAAGCAGCTAACTGCTTCCCCAAAGAAAGAAAGATAGGCTAAATCTATGAGATTAATTAAAGAAGAAAAAACCCTGGACAAGCAAATCTCGACCTACCTGGATGCGTACAGCTCCAGCCTGGAGTGCATGTCTTGAGAAATGCTGTGTTGTGGTGAAGGAGTGGGGCTGCAACACACAACAAAACACAGTCCTCATTCAAACAGTATCATCAATGCTGGTCCTTTTCTTTTTTTTTTTCTTTTTTTTTAAAGCTTAAACCGTCACTGCCCTTTGATATTCACCCCTATCAGATGTTTGTCACACCTGTAGTAAGCAGCTTGACCCAAGCAGGGAGTCAACAGAAGAGGCCTTTCCCTCCTGAAATAGAACTGAAGTGACATGCTCCACAACATGTGGGCCAGTCACACCTATGATAAGTGTGGGCATGGCATTTTTTTGTTTGTTTGGTATTGTTTTTTTTTAGAGTGGGCCTGCAAGACTCATGGCAAAAAGATGGTGTTCATTTTTTTTCCCACACTCCAAGATACACAAGTGGTATACACTGTGCTCAGCCACAAGTCTTTTTCTTGTTATAGAGGTAACATAAACAGATATAAATCTAAGTATAAAAACTATTGTCATTAAACAGTAACCTCCAAACCATTTTTTTTATTCTTACAAAAGACAAAGGTGCAAAATTCCATGTCAGACAGTAACATGAAAGAGTGGCACATAACTTGATATTGTTATGTGCAGAGCTAGGTAAAATCATCCAGGTGCAGATCATCTAAACGGCTGCTAGCATGCATGCACCCACACACCCACTTGTACAGAAGTTGTTTTGTTTACGCTTGTCCACATACCATACCTAATGCACTGGCAAGCCTCAGTTTTCTCCACACAGTTTATAAAGGCACAGAACAATCTACAAACACAGCACCTACCCAAAACTTCACCTGGATAAAATCAATACTTCCCCAACTGCATAACTGCGCTCATCATGCCTCAGGTGCAAATTGAGGATTTTCCAGTTTCCACAACCTAATAAATGCTGGCATAAATCAAGGGATCTTTGGTCTGCATAAATGGCATGCAAACAAGTAGCAGGTCTGCATATTACATTAAAGATCATAAACAAAATCTCCTTAATCCATTTTGCATTGCTCAGACTTCAGCTTGCAAGCAGTGACTTAAAATTTTTTTTTTTTTTTTTTAACTCAGGACAATTCAGATTGGAAGCTTGTAGTCTCCATTTTGCTGTTGTCATAGGCACACAAATGCACAATGTACAAACTTAAAAAAACAAAACAACTACAACCAAAATTACAAAGTGTTGGGTGAATTTGTCTTGTACTCTGATACACTTTTTCGCATGCCACATCTAAACTAGTGGCCAACTCGTGTTCACACAAACACACACAGGCTCATGCCAGCATGCATACACATACATAGACACATTCACACACACCTTCACTGTCTAATGCCAAAATATTTATTGCTTTAAGCTGCACCGATTCCCACAGGCGTGAAAATCAATACAAACCTGAAGTCCCTCCATGTTTCAACCGCCACAACAAAAATCAATGACTGCTGATTCAGCAGTTTGTTCACTTTCATGTCACTGTCGTCTGCCTTTTTGACAGCTTCAAACAACAGCGAAATTGAGTATAAGGAATTCTTCCCTTGCTTTAGAACATTTGATTAAAGCATATGAGATATAGATTTTGTGCTCTGTATCACAATCTTGTACAATATTTTCAAGAAAACAATATTTACTTGCTACCAATTCATGGCCGAATTTGATTAAATCAGTATGTTATGAAGAATATTTCTTTCTTGCCTTCTTATCTTAAAGTCAAAAATGTTGATCAGGGGTTTCTTCTGCACTTGTATTAAATCTATTTCTTTTGGTGAGGCACATATCAGTTCTTCGTCACACTGTCTGTTGCTGTGTCACATATTATCTCTTTGCCACATGATCTGTGTCAAATATCTTTGTCAAATTATTTGTGTCACATTTCACATTATCTGTGTGCAATTTCTGTCACATTATCTGTGTCATATATCTGTCACATTATTTTTGTGTCATATATTATCTCTTTGTCACATATATTCTCTTGTGTGCCATGTCACACATAATCTCTTTGTCACATTTTCTGTGTCACATATTTTCTCTTTGTCACATTCTCTGTGTGCCGTTTCACACACCATCCCTTTTATCGCATCATCTATGAGTTGTGCCACATTTAATCTTTGTCCCATTATCTAACTCCCTAAGTCATGTGTTTGTGTACACACATATTGTCTTGTCTCTTACTTCCAATGTCTGTGTGAATACCACTATCGCTTTTTGTCGTCTTACCTCTGCACTTGATAAAAATCACTGTATTCCTTTCTTCCTACCATAGTGCTTAACTCTCTATCACCTTGTCTTTCCAGCACAGCCCGTAACTCTCTATAACCATGTCTTTCTAGCACAGCCCTTAACTCTCTATCACCATGTCTTCCTACCACAGAACTTAACTCTCTATCACCATGTCTTTCTGCCATAGAACTTAACTCTCTATCACCATGTCTTTCTAGCACAGCCCTTAACTCTCTATCACCATGTCTTCCTACCACAGAACTTAACTCTCTATCACCATGTCTTTCTGCCATAGAACTTAACTCTCTATCACCATGTCTTCCTACCATAGAACTTAACTCTCTATCACCATGTCTTCCTACCACAGAACTTAACTCTCTATCACCATGTCTTTCTGCCATAGAACTTAACTCTATATCACCATGTCTTCCTACCATAGAACTTAACTCTCTATCACCATGTCTTCCTACCACAGAACTTGACTCTATATCACGTCTTCCTACCATAGAACTTAACTCTATATCACCATGTCTTCCTACCACAGAACTTAACTCTATATCACCATGTCTTCCTACCACAGAACTTAACTCTATATCACCATGTCTTCCTACATAGAACTTAACTCTCTATCACCATGTCTTCCTACCACAGAACTTGACTCTATATCACGTCTTCCTACCATAGAACTTAACTCTATATCACCATGTCTTCCTACCACAGAACTTAACTCTATATCACCATGTCTTCCTACCATAGAACTTAACTCTATATCACCATGTCTTCCTACCATAGTGCTTAACTATCACCATGTCTTCCTACCACATCTGTCTCCACATCACACCAGAATCTTCCTACCACATGTCTACACACCAGTCTTCCTATCACATGTCCCACACCAGTCTTCCTATCCCAATATCTGTCTCTACACTACAATTTTTCCAGATCAGTAGTTTAGCTGCGGCTGGTAGGATGGATAACACAAACATGCCAAGCATGCACCTTGCTAAGACAGATGGGCTCCACCAAAGTCGCAACTTTATTTCCCCCAATACACACTGCCTGAAAACTGCAGTGCAGTTCCCCAACGACTCCTGAAGAAGTTAAGGAAGAAGTCAGCAGTCAAGTGGTATTTCACCTGCCTTCACCACAAAGCTTTTTACCAACTCTTGGGGGGTTGTTTGTTTTTTCCATGTACGGTCATTTTTTGACAGGTGCATGTCTCTTCTTCCCTCTCACATCCTTGACTGTCTTTTCTGTATTCTATCAGCCTCCCTGTGATGTCTGTCTTGGTCTTTCTATCGTCCGTCTTCCCGTGTCTATCTGTATCTCCAGTCCACCACGTCTATTCTCCAGTTTGTCGGTCTCCTTACACACCTGCCAGTGTCGGCCGTGCATGCGTGCGCACGCACACACACACACTCACACATTAAAAGAATAAATAAAATAAAACATGCACACACACACACACACACACACACATACCCCAACACCTTTTCCCACAAACACTGGTGCTATTCACCTGTCCTGGAATTCTCCGCTACGTTCCCAGGCACTGCACAGTACAGCAGTGGCCTCCTGCCACAGTTTTCTATTTCACCTTGTAACGCATTTGTTGGCACATTTTCTCCCTCCACTCCCTCCCTCCCCCTCGTGGCATCAATGGTTCAGTGGATGGCGGGGAAGTGCTTGCGGCGGGACCAAACAAACGGCCGATCAATAGAGGAGAGGCGGGGGGAACAAACAGGAGACAGCTCTGGCTGTCCTCCTAATGTTGCTGCCTCTGTCTCCTCAGCCCACCGCGGTCCCCAGACACCCTTCCCTGCTGCTCTCTGACTGGGGAAGAGCTGCTCCTGGCTGTTCACTGGCCACTTGCAGGTCTGTCCTCTTCCCCACGCTGGGGTCATTTCACAGCCACGTGTGTACCCGATACTGGCTGTCATTATGTGCAACTGGAGTGGATGTGGTGTGCCTGGAGGGGTTATTATGGTAAACGGGTTTTTTCCCCCCCTCTCCAAGCAGCAGGCCTTTAAGATGTGGAATAGGTGTAGGTTACTTTTTAGGTTTTTTTTCTTCTGGCAGTATCAAGGTTTTTTTCTTCTGGCAGTATCAAGGTTTTTTTTCCTCTGGCAGTATCAGGTTTTTTTTCTTCTGGCAGTATCAAGGTTTTTTTCTTCTGGCAGTATCAAGGTTTTTTTCTTCTGGCAGTATCAAGGTTTTTTCCTCTGCAGTTCAAGGTTTTTT
>CM060327.1:6855456-6862956 GCA_030674155.1 Stramonita haemastoma | reverse complement strand
GATGCATCTACTTTCAAGTGCTTTTAGAAACAAGACAAAAGACAAAAACAAAAATGGGCAAACAGATAGCTGGGCAATAGACAGAGATATATGGATGAAAATCAAAAAGAGAAACTCAAACAATAAAAATGGAATATAGGGAAAGGGAGGTAGACAGATGGACAGATAAAATATATGCAAAGAGAGATTATAAAGGAACGAAGAAGAAGATGTGAAGGGACAAGCAAATGGACATAGAGACAAATAAATGGATTTACAAAAGATGGGAGGGGGGGGTAATGGAGAATCGGCTAAATTAACTGAGAGACAGATGGATGGAGAGAAAGACTGATAGTTACAAGTGGGAGATGAGTGGACAGAATGAATGACAGGTAACTGGAGAAAAAAAAAACTAGCGAGAAGACAAACATGCAGAGACAGAAGAGAGGGTTGAAAGATGAACAAATGACTGTAGAAAAAAGACCGGAGAGACAGTGAGTTAACAGACAGATGAAAAGAAAGACAAACAAAAACACAATGAAAGTCAGACAGAAGAACGCAGACAGATTACAGATAGAAACAAAACAGATGGAAGACACAAAACTGAAGGGCAGACTTGACAGTGAACATTAATGATCTAATGAGCACTTTTTTTTTTAAATCATCATAGTGGTCAATGCAATGCTGATTCTGTCCAAAACAGATTCACATTAAGAAATTGACAAAATGAGACATAAAAAAAAAAGAATCAGACAGACAGACTGTGGACACCAAGCAACACGACACCCACTTCTGGTGAGAATTTTCAATCAATAAAGCATTTTTCATTTGTCTTGTCCTTATTTTTTGGTCAATTTTCAACTCCACTATGAAGTCAGTTCTAACAAGGTGGTCAAACTTTTTTAAAAAAATACAGCCAAAAGCAAAAATCAACATCTTTACTGGGATATTGTCTGTAAGGAAGGAGATAACTGAGCAAGAAGGTAATTGAGCATGAAGATACCTGAGTGTGAGGGTAATTGAGCATGAAGATCATTGAGTGTAAAGGTAATTGAGCATGAAGATAATTGAGCGTAAAGGTAAGTGAGCCTGAAGAAAATTGAGCATGGTGATAGTTGGGTGTGAAAATAACTCATTACTGAACAGGTTTGCTAGGCACTCTGCTTTATTTCACAGTAAGGGAGGTCCCGACTATTCACACCCTTTCTCTGGAGCACCAGAATTGAAGCAGACTACTTGTCAAACTTGTTAGATCATGAATCCTCTTCACACTCACACACTTCCTCACTCATTCTCTCTCACACACTCTATTTGACACTTATCTTTTAGTTTCACTCAGATTCACGCCCTGAACAAACCTGCTATCAAGTCATCAAATACACAGTTGACAGCAAAGAAGCAGACACAGAAACGACCACAGTAAAAAAAAACTCCAACCTACCTTTCTAAATTGTCTCCTTCTAACACAGTCTGTACAGGGAGGTAACCCAAGCGTGGGTGCTTCTTGAAATACCTCTTGGACTTGAACTTGTTGCGGAACACTTTGGAAAAGTCACGCACATCCTCACCTGAGGTTGTCTGCACACAAAGTGACACCATCTCACTTCAGTTGAAAGGATGTGATGTACTGGCACACAAAACAAATTCATGATAAACTTAATATTACCTATGAAACATAGCATGTTGGTGCTCTTTTAAAAAAAAAGTTTTCTCTTATATCGAGGATAATGGAATAAGCACTCATGTGCTTTTTTTCAGTCCCTGTGTGTATGTAGTTTTGTAAATATTTTCATCTGTTCCCACTGGCACACAATGGCCTTCTCTTACAAAAAGCGGAACAGCTCTGAATATGTGCGTGTGTGTGTGTGAAGGAAAGAGAGAGAGTGTGTGTGAAAGATGATTTATTTATTCATTCTTTTATTTTGAGGACATGGGCATAAGCTTCACATACTTTATTACATCCAGTCCCGATGTGCTTGCAGTTTCATTAATTCTCTCATCTGTTCACACTGGCACAGATGACCTACTCTCCTGAAAGGCAGAACAAATTTTAATGTGTGCACAAGATGCTTTGCATGCGTTGAAACACAGGACCCTGGTTTATAGTCTCATCCTAAGGACCTTTTGTTGTTGTTGTTGTTTTTTTTGGGGGGGGAAGAAGAATGTGGAGTCAGCACTGATGTTAACTCTTGGGCAAAAATCCCCTTGAACAGGCATCTTGGTGGTGGCTTGAATCTGGGCTTGAAAACAGGTTCTCAGATCATGAGTACACTGCTATCCTGTATTGTGGTATGTGTGTGTGAATGTGTTTTAAAGATAGAGGGGTGTTTTAAAGAGAGAGAATGTGATGGAGAGTGTGTGTGTGTGTGTGTGTGTGGTGTGTGTGTGTGTGTGTGTGTGTGTGTGTGTGTGTGTGTGTTTTCACATCTCACAAAATGTGAGGGAGTTGTGGGTTTGGTGCTTACAGCTCCAAATACCATACATAGTCTGCTTTAAAGTCATAACAACAGTAATACCCAATAGTCTCAGATGACTGGCTTCAGAGGGACACTCACAACTGATTCTTCAATTCATAACAGACTACTTGTCATACATTTTCCCTTACAAAAATGCTTCAGTACTTTAACCCTTTGACTGCCCATACAAAGAACCAGAACCTGAATCTGCTCTGCCAAAGGACTTTTGCCCAAATGGGGTAATAATTCACCAAAAATCTAGCATCTAAACTACCAACAATTTGATATTAACATGTGTACAACTTTTGCACATAATTGAATTCTGCATTAAACCGAACTAATTTGAAGGCCAAGTTCGAATTTATAAACATGCCTGAATCATCCAAAAATAAACATATAAAAAATAAAAAACTGCTCCAGTCAGCCAACGAAACTGAAGAAAAAACAGACTTTCCGTCCACGCAACGGGATTTCCCAACCATATATGGGTAGAGGGAATCCCACACAAGCTTAAAATTTCAATTGTTTTGGAATGGGCCTTAAAACGAAGTTAGGAAAAATCTCGAAAATCGGTGCACGTCATATGACGTGGTAAGGCACTGGGAGTGCGCTATCAGTAGCACGTCATATGACGTGCTAAGGCAGTCAATGGGTTAAAGAATTTTTTTTAGTTGGTACATTTACCTATAAGAACAGTAACATTTGTCCCCACAAAAACATTGCAAAAAAAAGCAGAAAATATTCCAGCAAAAGAAAAAAAAGTCTAAAAATCTACCATTCAAAATCTATATAAAACATATATTTTATAATACACATAAGGGAGACAAAGCCAATCTCACCGTGGTACAGTATTCCTGCATTGGATGGTTGAGTTTATGTCCCTTGACCACACGGCCGGAGAAGAAACAGTTTTGACACATGTCGAAGTTAAAGCACTTCAAGCATCGGTACCTGTCACAACAAAGTCTTGGTAAAGCAGCAAATTTACATGGGACATATAAAACAGAAATATGTGACAGAAACTTGGTGTATGTGTAACTGCAGAAAGAGGGGAAAAAAGACGAGCAGAGATGGCAAGCTCATACGACATGTTTGCAATTACATATAAATGCACTGGAATGTGAGCATAAGGTGTGAATAGAAATCCTGCAAACACAATACACTGAAAATATCCACATCTCCAATAACGATGATGACAATGCTACAACCAACATCAATATTATAACAATGATGGTAATGACAATGACGATAATAATTTAACTCTACTGGACCCTACTTCCCAAACCTGTGTCAAATTCATGGTGAAAAATTAAAACAATCAACACAATATTTAAGCACAATGGAAATATCTGAAAATCATAGAGCAAAGAAGCTCACGTTGTCACACACACACACACACACACACACACACACACACACACACACACACACACACGCATGAAAGCACTGAAACATTTAAGAAGAGAGATCTACACAGGTGAGTTTAACATTTGCTTCTAACTAACTTTTTCTTATGGTGTGATGATTCTTATACACAAAATTCTATTGACACAGTTCAAGGTTGGAACAATTTTGTGTTGTGTTCTTGTGACACAAGAAAAATAAAAAGGGGTTGGGGGGGGGGGGGGGGGGGGGGTCGAGACAAAGGATGCACAATTTTATTTTTATTTATCTATTTATATGTTCATTTATTCTTTTATATTGAGGATAATGGAATAACACTCATGTACTTTTTTACATCCAGCTCTCAGGACTTTTTGGGAGAGTGGAGTCAGCACTGATGTTAACTCCAGGGGAAAAATCCCCTTGAACGGGATTCGAACCTGGATTCTCAGATTGTGAGTGCAATGCTCTAACCACTTGGCTGTCCCCTCCCCATGTGTGAAGACATATAAACTACAAACAGGTAAACAAACACGTCCTCTGCATCATAACCCTCACCTGAAGCCAATGATGGGGAAGTCTTTACACACGTTACACTTGGCCTGGTGTTTGGCGGTTTCTGCCGCCGCCAAGCGGTGTAACACCGGCAGCCACACCATGGACTGGGGCTCCATTGACAACCAGTCCAAGAAGTTGACGGCCTGGATCTCGGGACGACCTTTGGCCTGTTGAAGGTACAACAATTATCATCGTGAAAATTGTCCTACTGCTGCTACCACAAAAATAATGTTGATAAGAGACATGATAAACAACAGTCTATATCCTGAAAGATTATATCCTGAAAGAGCACTGTGTACAAAGTTATTGAAAATATCCCAAGTCCACAGCACGCAAATTCAACATCACTCAGTCAAGTGTGCTACATTTAGCGCGCCTATTCATTTTACCTAGTCTTAGTGTGGTCAGTTCCTGCTATGATTAGCACCAGCTGGCCCTAGCTGGGCTGGGCTAGGATGGTATGGACAGCAGCTGAGAGGAGATGAAAGTGGGGGAAACTGACAGCTGCGAGTCAGCTGTCAAAAAAAACAACAAACACCCCCCCCTAAAATAAAACATCATCACAAAACTATATCCTTCATTTCTCTACATCTAAGCATGCTGGACACCTTAACCCTTTGACTGCCCATATAAAGAATCAGAACCTGAATCTGCTCTGCCAAAGGATTTTTGCCCAAATGGGGTAATAATTCACCAAAAAATCTAGCATCTAAACTACCAACAATTTGATATTGACATGTGTACAACTTTTGCACAGAATTGAATTCTGCATTAAACCGAACTAATTTGAAGGCCAAGTTCGAATTTATAAACATGCCTGAATCATCCAAAAATAAACATATAAAAAATAAAAAACTGCTCCAGTCAGCCAACAAAACTGAAGAAAAAACGGACTTTCTGTCTACGCAACGGGATTTCCCAACCATATATGGGTAGAGGGATACCCACACAAGCTTAGAATATCAATTGTTTTGGAATGGACCTTAAAACGAAGTTAGGAAAAATCGGGAAAATCGGTGCACGTCATATGACGTGGTAAGGCGCTGGGAGTGCGCTATCAGTAGCACGTCATATGACGTGCTAAGGCAGTCAACGGGTTAATGTTTCTGAAACTCGTCAAGCACAGACTTGGTTTGCCGAGTTTGACCATGGCACACTCCTGGAGAAGGATGCACTCTGCCAGGTTCAACCTGCCCTGACACACTGCATGAAACACTTAATGCAGCACCCAAAAAGCCCCTTCAGGAGATCAGGGGGGAGTCATGGCATACTGCTGTTGTTTCTTTTGCATAAAGAAAAATAGGTGGCACTGCTCAAGCAGCAATGCAGTCTCCTCAGGGAGAGCAGCCTCAATGTCAGATAGAGAAACATGCCATGACTGAAAACAGTCTACAATACAACACAACACAACACAACACACGACCCTCTCTCACTGGACGAACTAAGTAATGCCCACCTTTTCGAAGCAGCTGCGCACGCTGGGTTCAATGTTGCTGCCCCCGAAGGCAGCCACCTCCCCCAGGTGCAGGGGGATCTGAATGCAGTCCCGCAGCAACAGCCCCAGTTTGCGCTGGTCCGCAAAGCCATTGGCGTCCGCTATCAGTCGAAACAAAACTGCAACCAAGACAACGAGCATTGTCATCTGGGGCACCTGGATCGGTAATCTAGCAGTTATACACACATCTAGAACACAGGCTGTGTGGGGTTCCCTCCTCTCCCCATCTAGAACACAGGCTGTGTGGGGTTCCCTCCCTTCCCCATCTAGAACACAGACTGTGTGGGGTTCCCTCCCTTCCCCATCTAGAACACAGGCTGTGTGGGGTTCCCTCCTCTCCCCCATCTAGAACACAGGCTGTGTGGGGTTCCCTCCCTTCCCCATCTAGAACACAGGCTGTGTGGGGTTCCCTCCCTTCCCCATCTAGAACACAGACTGTGTGGGGTTCCCCCCTTCCCCATCTAGAACACAGGCTGTGTGGGGTTCCCTCCTCTCCCCCATCTAGAACACAGGCTGTGTGGGGTTCCCTCCCTTCCCCATCTAGAACACAGGCTGTGTGGGGTTCCCTCCTCTCCCCCATCTAGAACACAGGCTGTGTGGGGTTCCTTACCCCCATCCCCCATCTAGAACACAGGCTGTGTGGGGTTCCCTCCCCAATCTAGAACACAGGCTGTGTGGGGTTCTCTCCCCTCCCCATCTAGAACACAGGCTGTGTGGGGTTCCCTCCTCTCCCCCATCTAGAACACAGGCTGTGTGGGGTTCCTTACCCCCATCCCCCATCTAGAACACAGGCTGTGTGGAGTTCCCTCCCCAATCTAGAACACAGGCTGTGTGGGGTTCTCTCCCCTCCCCATCTAGAACACAGGCTGTGTGGGGTTCCCTCCTCTCCCCCATCTAGAACACAGGCTGTGTGGGGTTCCTTACCCCCATCCCCCATCTAGAACACAGGCTGTGTGGGGTTCCTTACCCCCATCCCCCATCTAGAACACAGCTGTGTGGGAAGTCTGCTTTACTGATGAGAGTGTTGCTCAAATTAGATGACCAACACTGCAAATGTGTATATCTCTTGGCCCGGTTGATGCCAGGATAGTAAGCGTAGAGTACAACCCTGTCAAGTAGTCTCAAAGCATATGCACTTCCACAGCAACATCATTACACCATCCACATTATCATTGATTATCATGCAATAAAAAAAAATTGCCTCTGATTCGGTGGTCCCAATTACTCTGGTCTCATGGTGACCTCAGATTTGGTTTCCCCATACACTGCAGTGCCTGTGGCAAGTTTGTGTCAAAGCCTTTGGGGTTGGAGGTTCGCGGGGGATGGTGGCTGGAGGGACCTTCAGTGGGCACCTCACTCAGTCTGGCTCCATGACTGAGCTAATACTGTTGTTTGTAGGGGGCTTAGTAGGTGGTGTCCTGCATATGTTAGCTCAGAACAGGCACCACTGGACACTGCCAAAGTGGCCCAGCAGCAGTGCAGGGCCCCTCTAGCTGGTGGCCCCACGGCGACCTGATATTGATG
Source organism: Stramonita haemastoma (assembly GCA_030674155.1). Lineage (NCBI taxonomy): Eukaryota > Metazoa > Mollusca > Gastropoda > Neogastropoda > Muricidae > Stramonita > Stramonita haemastoma. The sequence continues at coordinate 6,855,561 of CM060327.1, read as the reverse complement.
GGCTCCCTAAGGATTTCTGACCCTGGGGATGAGACAAGAAGAATTTGGGTATGGCTGTGGCGGGGAGATTGAAATAAGTAGGGTGGGAACAGCAAGACATCATAG
>CM060327.1:6822956-6850456 GCA_030674155.1 Stramonita haemastoma | reverse complement strand
GAGAGAGAGAGAGAGAGAGAGAGAGAGAGAGAGACAGAAGAGAGAGAGAGAGAAGAGTAACTTCATTTAAAATAAAAAGTATTTACATGTTTTTTTTTCCAATTTTGTTGATCTTTGGCACTCGTAGAGAGATTGCTGTATTGTCCATACTCTGATGATGAGTTGATGGCTAACAATAGAATACTGTTGCTCTCGCTTCAGGTCCTATTCTCCCAGTATCCACAACTGACACATTTTTCTGTTTTTGTTTTTGAAACAGAGGTTTAATACAAAAAATGTCCCCATCTAAACATGTAACAGGTGTGAACATATAAACACACACACACAGAGTACAACCACAACAGAGGATACACACACACAAACACACAACACACACACACACACACACACACACACACACACACACACACAAACAGACACAGACACACAAACACACACGCGCACACACACACACACAACACACACACACACACACACACACACACACACACACACACACAGAGGGTACACATCCCTACATTCACATCAATATGCTCATCACAACCAAGCTGATCAATGCCCTCGAGATAATGGTCCATTCAGGTTTGAGATGTGTCAGTCAAACACCTACTGAGCTGATTTCAAAAGGCTTTAAACCTCAATTTTAAAGTTTTCAAATCATAGCAAACAACCATCAGAAATACAGAGACTCATTTAAATACAGTGTTTGACATCTTCTCCAAATCAACGTGTGAGTGTACATTCAAAATTTGCTAAAACTGTAAATTGTTGTTGATTGCTTGTGTGTTGTGTAGGTCGAATGCAAGCCCTTTGATTTGTTTTTACAGATATAGATTATACAAATTCCATGTATTATGCTTTTATATATTATTCATTATTATTATTATATTATTATTATTATTATTATATCATACATGTGTTGATGAAGCAGGTGCTGCCACCACAGAAAGTCCATAAGATACGACATCTACGGCTAGTCTGAACTCTCCAGTGTTTGATTCTTGATGTTTTATTATTTCTTGTGCACACTCATTCCCCCTCCCCTTTTACCTCTCCTGTGTTATCCTTTTCTCAACCCCCCTCTCCCCTACCCATTCCCTAGATTACCGCCCTCCACTTAGCACATTCCTGATACCCTGAACGCACGCAGAACATCATGCGCATGTTAAAACCTGTTCCACTATTTGGAAGAGTAGGCCACTGTGTGTCGGTGGGAATGGACAACAAAATTTACAAAACTGAGAAAAATTTTTTTTTTTTTTTTTTTACAAAACTGCATACACACAGGGACTGGATGTAAAAAAGCACATTGTGTGTTTATTCCATTATCCTTGAATTAAAAGAACAGATAAATAAATTTTAAAAAAATAAAGTACCATTCTGTGAGAAACTCCCAGCTTTACATAAAGCATTTTTTCAAACAATTAGTCTAATGTGGCTACCTTCATGGTGGGCAAAAACAGCGGCATATGCAAAATCTCACCATTAGTGATCCTCAGACCTCTAGCCAAAGAATAAAAAAGAGAAAAAAATCCATCAGTAATTTGGTGTCAAAATGAAAATATCTGAATTTTATATGCACGTAAATTTATCATAAATATAAGTCTCAAGTAGATTATATTTCATTTCACTACATTATTTCATATCTTTCTTTCTTTTTTTTTCTTATATTAACTGCGAGTAGTAAAACCACCAAGAATGAAGCATTACATACAAAGGCATATTACTCTAATTGTGGTTTTAATCATTCATATTAATGCCATTTACTTAGCACTGAGTTTGAATGAATTCAAATTAATCACCTACAAAAAGTCAAACTTTCTATAAAAACCTGAAAATAATAAACTGTATAATTCTTCAAAGAGATAGCAAATACAGAAAGAAGGGTGTGGGGTTCTAAGAAAATACATTAAAAAAATACATGTACATAAATATTTGCACCTCCACAGACACTACAGTATTGCAAACATCAAGTAAGAAAAATATAAAGAAAGAAAGAAATTGGTAATCAAAAAAATGAATGAATGAAAAAAAAAGTATAAATTTCCAACAAAAGCAAAACGCTTCACTAAGCATTCAACAGTAATACAGTTTCCACTTTGAACTCTATCCTCAAGAAAACAAAACAAAAAAAATCCCCACAAACTCAAACAAAGAAAGTAGACACCACACATCACCTACACCTCTCACACATCTACTGAACATCACAACGACAGAGAGAGGGAAGAGAGGGAGAGAAGAGAGAATGTCCTACACCAAAACCCGCCAGGGCAGAAATGTCACCACCGTCAGACGCTGGCTAAGATCAGATCTATATATTCACAGGGAACGCTATTCCTGACGTCTACACATGTACGTCATCTTGTTTACCTACATACACCACCTGCCCTCACCACGACCTAACGCAGCACCGTCTGATTACATCCACCACTTTCACCCTCCCTCCCCCCCCCCCCCCCAACTGCAATCTCCTAACGGCAGTGAAAAAGCCATAAGGGATGAGCTATAGATGCTTTTGCTCTCTTTTTATGTCACCCTCCCTACATAACTGATGAGTGTCTCTGTTGTTAATTGCTTAAAGGCACACATCAGGGCTTGTCGTTTCACTGGTTACAGCTAAGGACAACCCTTTTTCTTTCCTATCTTTCTTAAATACTGCTTATGTATGCCATTACGTACACCTCTCTCTCTCTCTCTCTCTCTCTCTCTCTCTCTCTCTCTCTCTCTCTCTCTCTCTCTCTCTCTCTCTCTCTCTCACTCTCTCTCTCATCTCAGATTTTCATATCTCAAATTCTCATTCAATATGGATTAAAAAAATTTCTTACTGACTACACAAAATAATTTTGATTTTCAATTTTATTTATCTACCAAAAAATTCTAACAAAAATAATGATCCTCTAACAGAAGCAGACTCTCAAGTGTTTACAGTAACATTGTGTACCAAACTTGTGTGTGTGTGTGTGTGTGTGTGTGTGTGTGTGTGTGTGTGCGTGCGTGCGTGCGTGCGTGCGTGCGTGCGTGCGGTGTCTAGCTGGTGTGTGGCACACCATACTAGCCAAATTTCCAGAAGATGGTCACCCAGACCATCACTCCAGGTAAAGTAGATAGGCTGGGGGAAATCTGGGTTGAGAGAGGGATCAAACCTATGACTTCTCATGTTCCAGCTGGGTACATTACCTACCTCTGGACAATCATCACCACTCCACCCTGCTGACAGGGGATGGCAAAGACAACCACACACTGCTCTAGTATACTGTTTGTATTCTGGTTTCTTCAACATGCCCTTCTAAAGACAAGGCCCCTAAAAAAATGAAATGAGTTATTTATGACTAAGATCCCAATTCAAGTCTCCCAGGCGCTCTTGAGCTACACTTCACCTTAAACATCTCTTAAACCGCCTGATTTGCCCTCTTTCTTGGGGGGAAAAGGGAAGAGAAAAGAACCCATACAAAAAAAAGGAGCCTTCTGTCACCTTGTCTTTAAACAGCTGCCTGTTCCTTAGATTAGAAGAGTGCTGTCAGTGATGGATATATCTGTACAGCTTAGTTAGAGGGAGGAAGGAGCTATGCAGACAGAAATTAGACTGAGGACAAAGAGACACATTGGCGGAGGGAGGGGGGGCAGAGTGGAGAGGGGAGAGGAAGAGAGAAGAGAGAGAGAGAGAGAGAGAGAGAGAGAGAGAGAGAGAGAGAGAGAGAGAGAGAGAGAGAGAGAGGGAGGGGGGGGGGGGTGAAAGAGAGCAACAACAATGAACAAGATTTATTTTTCAGGCAACCAGCCCCAAGAATGGGGTCAACAAAGCATAGCAAAACCAAGCAATAGCAAAATAAAACCTCATGATTAAATATATGTAGTGACTTCCAAAACATGGCAAATGTGAACATGGGTCCTTCTAAATTAAACAAATGACCTATTTTGAACAATTGTATTCTCCTTGTCAATTCTCCAATTAAAATTTTTTTTAACATAATCCTGCTGTACTTTTAAGGCACTGACAAAATTTAAACTGTAGAAACAGAACCATATTTCAGCAAATTTATGTATATATAGGCTGATCTTTAGAGACCAAGTACTTATGCCTTAGATTTTCATAAAGAGTACATTTTATAAAATGCTCATCTTCCAGTACATTACACAACTTAAAGAGAGAGAGAGAGAGAGAGAGAGAGAGAGAGAGAGAGAGAGAGACAGACAGACAGACAGACAGACAGACAGACAGACAGACAGACAGACAGACAGACAGACAGACAGACAGACAGACAGAGTCTGTGGCAGACATAAAATGGACCTGGGATAAAACAAAAACTTTGAAAAAGCTTAACAGATAAAAAATAAAACTACACAAAGCAACAGATGAAGAAACCCACCAAAAATACCCATACACACCTTAACCCCCCTCCCACACCAATAAAAACAAAAAACCCTCCCAACAACACAACAAATCAAGTTTGTCTTCATTCACTAAACAAAACATGGAAACTAAAACAAGAAGCAGACAGAGAAACAAAGAAACAAACAAAGCAAAAACCTAACCAAGAACTTTTTATAAACCTGACCGAGCACACCTAAAAAGCAGCCACACACGCACGCACAGAAAACGTCACTGAACTAAATGTATTGAAAAAACACTGACAAACAAACATCACAGACATCACCCCCACAATAACACCACCCACACAGCCCAGAAAAAAACACCAACCAATGATTACTGATTGATAAAAAAAACACAAAGAAACAAGAGAAAATGTTACGGTACCCTGAAAACTGAAACTAATACCATGTTTACCACAGGTCTGAAAACAGACCCAACTTGTAAACCCTACCTATGGCATCATTGATGTATGTATGTATATATACAGGTGAGAATCGTGTCTCCTTAACATCAATACTACTGAGTTAGTATTTTAATCCCATCAGAAATAGCACCATGTTTGGCAGGTGCTTTGTGAAGCTCTGTGTTTTTTTACTCGTTGATTACATATTTGTTTGGATGGTTAGTTTTTCTTGTTTGCTGCTTTTTTTGTTTGGTGGTGGGTTTTTTTTTGTTTTGTTTGGTTTGTTGTGTGTTGTGTTGTTTGTTGTGTGTGTGTGTGTGTGTGTGTTTTGTGTGTGTGTTTGTGTGGTGTGTGTGTGTGTGTGTGTTGTTGTGTGTGTGTGTGTGTGTGTGTGTTTAGTGGGTTTTCTTTTTGTTTGGTTTTTTTTTTGGGGGGGTTTTTTTTCCTTGTTCTTTCTTGGCAGGGGTGGGGTGTCTTTTTTGTTGTTTTTTATTGCCCCGTGGCTGGTTTCTGCTTAGGCTTTTGGGTGCTTCGCTGTTCTAATTATGTGGCGACAGTGTCTGGGCTGTCCACGGATCAATCTTTGTTACTCCTATTTCCTCATCATACACTGCAGGTGTCTGCGTCCCCGGGTCTGGCTGAATGCAGTCATAGACAGGAGGGATACCTCATGTAATTACAGACAGGAGGGATACCCTGAATTACAGACAGGAGGGATACCTCTTGTAATTACAGACAGGAGGGATACCTCGTTGTAATTACAGACAGGAGGGATACCTCGTGTAATTACAGACAGGAGGATACCTCGTGTAATTACAGACAGGAGGGATACCTCGTTGTAATTACAGACAGGAGGGATACCCGCTTGTAATTACAGACAGGAGGGATACCTCGTTGTAATTACAGACAGGAGGATACCTCGTTGTAATTACAGACAGGAAGGATACCCGCTGTAATTACAGACAGGAGGGATACCTCGTTGTAATTACAGATAGGAGGGATACCTCGTCGTAATTACAGACAGGAAGGATACCTCATTGTAATTACAGACAGGAGGATACCTCGTTGTAATTACAGACAGGAAGGATACCTCGTTGTAATTACAGACAGGAGGGATACCTCGTTGTAATTACAGACAGGAAGGATACCTCGTTGTAATTACAGACAGGAGGGATACCTCATTGTAATTACAGACAGGAGGGATACCTCGTTGTAATTACAGACAGGAGGGATACCTCGTTGTAATTACAGACAGGGGGATACCTCGTTGTAATTATAGACAGGAGGGATACCTCGTAATTACAGAGAGGAGGGATATCTCGTAATTACAGACAGGAGGGATACCTCATTGTAATTACAGACAGGAGGGATACCTCGTTGTAATTACAGACAGGAGGGATACCTCGTTGTAATTACAGAGAGGAGGTTGACCTCATCATCATCTTGTACAATCAGTGATCATCGTCATCATCACTATCATCATCACCACAAACCACCACTGTCATCACCATCATTACAGACAGAATCAAAGCAGAGAGAAAAGTCCCCTAGTTAACAGAGGACAGACAGTGTACTACTCACTTGATGTAGTAAGGCACCTTGTTCCCAGCCACTGCCCGCTCCCACGGAGTGTCCACCGAAACTGCAACAGCATCAACACAAACCATGGCTAACCTTGCTTCTGCTAGTGCACAGGTATCTTTTATGTTGTTCTTTGTCTAGTCCCTAAAGTTCACCAATGGTGACACTGTTGTTCTTTGGCTAGTCCCTAAGGTTCACCAATGGTGACATTGTTGTTTTTTGGCTAGTCCCTAAGGTTCACCAATGGTGACATTGTTGTTGTTGTTGTTGTTTTTTGGCTAGTCCCTAAGGTTCACCAATGGTGACATTGTTGTTGTTGTTCTTTGGCTAGTCCCTAAGGTTCACCAATGGGGACATTGTTGTTGTTCTTTGGCTAGTCCCTAAGGTTCACCAATGGGGACATTGTTGTTGTTGTTCTTTGGCTAGTCCCTAAGGTTCACCAATGGTGACATTGTTGTTGTTTTTTTTGGCTAGTCCCTAAGGTTCACCAATGGTGACATCTTTGTTGTTGTTGTTCTTTGGCTAGTTCCTAAGGTTCACCAATGGGGACATTGTTGTTGTTGTTGTTCTTTGGCTAGTCCCTAAGGTTCACCAATGGTGACATTGTTGTTGTTGTTCTTTGGTTAGTCCCTAAGGTTCACCAATGGTGACACTGTTGGTCTTTGGCTAGTCCCTAAGGTTCACCAATGGTGACATTGTTGTTGTTCTTTGGCTAGTCCCTAAGGTTCACCAATGGTGACATTGTTGTTGTTCTTTGGCTAGTCCCTAAGGTTCACTAATGGTGACACTGTTGTTCTTTGGCTAGTCCCTAAGGTTCACCAATGGTGACATTGTTGTTGTTGTTGTTTTTTTGGCTAGTCCCTAAGGTTCACCAATGGTGACATCTTTGTTGTTGTTGTTCTTTGGCTAGTCCCTAAGGTTCACCAATGGTGACATTGTTGTTGTTGTTCTTTGGCTAGTCCCTAAGGTTCACCAATGGGGACAACTTTGTTGTTGTTGTTTTTTGGCTAGTCCCTAAGGTTCACCAATGGTGACATTGTTGTTGTTGTTTTTTGGCTAGTCCCTAAGGTTCACCAATGGTGACATCTTTGTTGTTGTTGTTCTTTGGCTAGTCCCTAAGGTTCACCAATGGGGACAACTTTGTTGTTGTTGTTCTTTGGCTAGTCCCTAAGGTTCACCAATGGTAACATTGTTGTTGTTGTTCTTTGGTTAGTCCCTAAGGTTCACCAATGGTGACACTGTTGTTCTTTGGCTAGTCCCTAAGGTTCACCAATGGTGACATTGTTGTTGTTGTTGTTTTTTGGCTAGTCCCTAAGGTTCACCAATGGTGACATCTTTGTTGTTGTTGTTCTTTGGCTAGTCCCTAAGGTTCACCAATGGTGACATTGTTGTTGTTGTTCTTTGGCTAGTCCCTAAGGTTCACCAATGGGGACAACTTTGTTGTTGTTGTTCTTTGGCTAGTCCCTAAGGTTCACCAATGGGGACAACTTTGTTGTTGTTGTTCTTTGGCTAGTCCCTAAGGTTCACCAATGGGGACATTGTTGTTGTTGTTGTTCTTTGGCTAGTCCCTAAGGTTCACCAATGGTAACATTGTTGTTGTTGTTCTTTGGCTAGTCCCTAAGGTTCACCAATGGTGACATCTTTGTTGTTGGTCTTTGGCTAGTCCCTAAGGTTCACCAATGGGGACAACTTTGTTGTTGTTGTTCTTTGGCTAGTCCCTAAGGTTAACCAATGGTAACATTGTTGTTGTTGTTCTTTGGCTAGTCCCTAAGGTTCACCAATGGTGACATCTTTGTTGTTGGTCTTTGGCTAGTCCCTAAGGTTCACCAATGGGGACATCTTTGTTGTTGTTCTTTGTCTAGTCACTAGGGTTCACCAATGGCGGCATCTTTTTTGTTGTTATTCTTTGGCTAGTCCCTAAGGGTCACTAATGGTGAGACTCTGTATGTGTGACCTTTGTCCACCTTTATGGTAGCCTCATTCCGATGTTTTAGAAAAAGGTTGGGTTACTTTTGAGGATATAATTATTGATGATTTATAAGCATTATCAACAAGAGAACAAATGCAACAGCAATAACTAAAAGGAAAAATGTTGAGAATTACAACATGAAAAGAAAGAACACATTCTCTGTCTGTCTGTTCACACACACACGCACGCACGCACGCACGCACGCACGCACGCACGCACGCACACACACACACACACACACACTACCTTTATCAAAAGAGAGTCAAGTTCTGCACAAATTACAGATAAAAGCTTCAACTGAAAGAAACATCAGACAACACAAATCAGCCAGCTAACTGATCACAAATATACAAGTACAGAAGAAAAGACAAAAAAGGAGGAGGAGGAGGAGAAGAAAAAGAAGAAGAGAAGAAGAAGAAGAAGAAGAAGAAGAAGAAGAAGAAGAAGAAGAAGAAAGAAGAAGAAAAAGATTTTAAGAAGAAGAAGGGGGGGGGGGGAAAGCAGAAGAAGAAGCCTGCTGATGACAAAACAAATACCACACACACACACACACACAAAATACACACAACAAAACACACACACAACACACACACACACACACACACACACACACACAGAGCTACCCCTAAACTCGGCACTACTCGGAGACCCAAATCAGCCTCAGGGTACCAGGCTAACAAAGCACAGCCATAACCATCACAGAAGCCACAGAAAACCACTTACATGCTCATCACTCCCTTGAGCACACATCAAACCAGCACTAAAATAACCGTCCTCAAGAAAAGAACAGCTCATCTCTCATCTCTCTCTCAACGAAATTAATGATCTACCTACCTACCTGCTTTCCCATCTACTACATTTCTAACCTCTCTTCTATCTCTCTCTCCTATATCTCTTCTACCTACCTGCTTTCCCATCTACCTACATTTTTCCTACTTATCTCTCTTCCTTCTTTTCTACCTACCTACCTTCCTTTACTACCTACCTACCTGCTTTCCCATCTACCTACATTTTTCCTACCTACCTACCTACCCTACCTACCTACCTGCTTGCCTTCCCATCTACCTAATTACCCATCTACCTACCCACCTACATACCTGCCAGCACTGGTTAAGTCTCGTACCTGCTGACTACTGGTACCACTCCTCACAGTGAACAGAACGAATGCATGTATGTATGTATACATCTATCTACCCCTACTTTGCTTTGGTTGCTGTGTGATTTGTTACATCTGCGTCTGACTGGACTGCCTGCCTGCCTGTCTGACTAGGCATTTAACTAATTGGTCAGATCTGCTTATCTTGCCCCTTCCCTGCCTCCACTGTGCTAGCCTAGCTGTGGCTTTCTACTCCTGCATTCTCTCTGTACTATTCGTGGGTTCTCTGCTTCCTCTGTCTATCCACATACCTGTAATTAAGCTACTGTGCTGATGATGTAGACAGGTGGTGCAGGATGGAGGAAGGGAGAGGGGAGGGACAAGGGGGGGAAGGAGAGGAAAGGAGGGGGGGGGGGGAGAGAGAGAGAGAGAGAGAGAGAGAGAGAGAGAGAGAGAGAGAGAGAGAGAGAGAGAGAGAGAGAGAGAGAGAGAGAGAGAGAGAGAGAGAGAGAGAGAGAGAAATAGAATGATGTTTGATGTTTTTAAGCTATGCTTGCAACCCACATGAATTTCTCGTGATTTTGAAATAGTGAAATGTTGGTATTGGAATATATGAGTGAACTTTATTTTCCCCTTTACTGAGGGAAGAGAATAAGCACAATGGTAGCTTTTCCCCACCCAGTCCTCTGTTAAAATTTAGAAGAATGAGTAATCAATTATTCAATCAAATGTATCAAATATCTGGGGAAAATTGCAATAATATAAATAAACATTCAGAAATGTTGGAACAGTACCATATATACATACAAGACAGACACCATAGAAAAAAAGAGAAAGAGACACTAAGAAATGAAGAGAGAGAGAGAGAGAGAGAGAGAGAGAGAGAGAGGAGAGAGAGAGAGAGAGAGAGAGAGAGAGAGCACTGAACACTGAAATGGTTTAATAGCACACCGACCTTAGGCCACAATACAATATAGATAATTTCCTATTTTCTTTTCTATATTGTATAGTATGTGTGTGTGTGTGTGTGTGTGTGTGTGTGTGTGTGTGTGGTTGTGTGTGTGTGTGTGTGTGTGTGTGTGTTATGTGTGTGGGTGTGAGAGAGAGAGAGAGAGAGAGAGAGAGGAGAGAGAGAGAGAGAGAGAGAGAGAGAGAGAGAGAGAGAGAGAGAGAGAGAGAGAGAGAGAGAGAGAGAAGTTTATTGCCATGAAACCCTAAAGCCTTTTGGCACTGCATCACAATGAAACAATGCTACACGCAAAGTAATTACAACATTGGAATCCACGGCACAGAGAGAGAGAGAAAGAGGAGAGAGAGAGAGAGAGAGAGAGAGAGAGAGAGAGAGAGAGAGAGAGAGAGAGAGAGAGAGAGAGAGAGAGAGAGAGAGAGAGACAGACAGACAGACAGACAGATAGACAGACAGACAGAGACAGAGACAGAGAGAGACAGGGAAGGAGGGGGGGGGGGCAGGAAACAGGGGGATGAGAGAGAGAGAGAGAGAGCCCTAACATCCACACACAAGCATAGTCTCAATAGGTCCACTCCAAAGCATACAAAACAAGTTTTACACTCTTTCACAGTACTTAAAACTTTTGTGTGTGAGTTATAGCATCTCTTCAGGATTAAAAGAGCATTCTAGCTTAGTGACTTTCAGTTTTAGCCTTTTCATACAGGTGTTGCTATTATGATAAGTGTTGCCCACAATATGAGGAATATTCACATCTGTTCCCCCCCCCAAAAAAACACAACCCCCCCCCCCCCCCAAACAACAACAATACATAACAGATGTTTCACTAATGTACTGTTGAAATATTGGGTGCACGCTGTGCATGCCTGTATTTATTTCTGCAATTCACAAAAGGCTGATACAAATTCCACGGACCCCCACCATACACTAATCAAGAGAAGCTGGAGGGGAGGGTGAAGAGGCCGTACTGTCACTGTAAAGGTCAGAAAACACACCTGCAGTACCTCAGGGTCAGTCTCACCAGCTGCTAATGCCAAGCCACCTCAGGAACTGACAAATGGGTACAAAAAGACCGCATGATTTCTGCTGGAAAGTGTCTTTCTTATGCTTGTCAGGCATTCTATGTATCTTCTGCATGATTTTGTACATGAAAACAGTACATGGTACCAGCAGGTCTACAGACTAGCTGACCACAAAGTTCATCAATAACACAAAGACAAACACAGATACAGACACACCCACACACACCATACACACACACACACACACACACACACACACACACACACACACACACACACACACACACACACACACACATGCTGGTTAATTAATGTTGGTGAAATGTTTTTCTCTGCTTTTGTTTTTTTGTTTGTTTGTTTGTTTGTTGTTGCTTTTTCCTTAGATAGATGGCTTGATGAAAAAAAGCAAATCAATGCTTACTCAATGTACCATCTGAAAATAAAATTTTGACTTTGACTTTGACACACACACACAACACACACACCACACACCACACACACCACACATACACACACACACACACACACACACACACACACACACACACCACACACACACACACCACACAACAACACACACACACACACACACACAACACACACACACACACACACACACACACACACACACACACACACACACACCACACATACACACAGAGGAACAAAACAGAGAAGCGCCTTGAACACAAACAAGCACTATTCACACACACACACACACAACACTCACAAGCTTTTGACCGCTAAAGACACTCTGACCTTTAATCCACTGGCCACTGCCAAGCAGCACGGCCATGACTTCGAGACTCCTCAGATTAACTTGACACTAACCTGACTTATGTCAAAGTATGTGACCTGCGCTAATAGGACCCCCCCCCCCCCCACCCAAAGCATTCATGGATTCTATTTTATGTCAAAACATTATCCCAAGTTTGTGATTTAACCAACAGAGCTACTATTTCTTCTTTTTAGATACACATTAATGATAATTGTAATAATAAAGATAATAATGATGACGATGATAATAATGGTGATTGTGATGATGATAGTAATAATAATAATAATAATGATAATAATAACAACTATTATGATAATATAATAGCTTGATGTTGCTTACTCCATCTTGTTCAAACCAATGTTGTTAATGTCATATAAAAACTACACTGTCTACTGTTGCAGTAAAAACTGGAAAACTACTTAACTGTAAATTCAACATAATTAAAAATGTACTATGCTGTTCATTTTTTTTCCTGAGATAATTTCCAACAACACTACACACTTGGAGACCATTCATCTTCAATATTCTTCTGTGTATTGTTAGACAGTGCTCTGCAGATCTGTTATGCTTTGACACCCAATGTCATAAACACCACCATACGTACTCTTGTGGAATTTTCAGTTTCGCACCTTATGTCCAGCACTCAAAACAATTCTCCCTCTACACCACAACACACATGGAACACAGGCCAACCCCAAAGAATAATCTCCCAACACTGGTATCAGTACACCTAAAGTTTGTAAACTCAACAGGGAAGGGGGAGAAGAACACCCATATTGGCAGACGATCTTTCATCGTTATGCAAATGACCTGTCAAAAATTAAACAAAGGACAGGAAGTGAGGAAATAGGGCAGAAAAAAAGCATGCTACGCTTTTTCTGTGTCAGTAGTTGAGGTATGTTGAATTTTCAGATTTAAATTGAAAATATATATATTCATGACCTTTTGGATATTGCTGTTATTTTTTCTACAAAAATTTGGGATGATCTTAACTCCTATTGGTTTAAACTACCAATTTGGAAACGCAGAGCGAAACAATTTTTGTACTTTTTCCACCTTTTTGTGTTAAGCAAATCGTACACACACGGTAACAGCAGTATATAGGAACAGAAACACATACACATGCATACTCACCCCCCTCCCCTCACACACACACACACACACACACACACAACACAGAAAACAGAGAGTACCTGTTCACAAGCAGTATACACACACAACACTCCCAGGCTTCTGACCACAAAAACGACAACTGCCCTTAACACAACATGGTGCACAAGCCTGTTAGAGCACTCCACTGTGTGAGTGTGTGTGTGTGTGTGTGTGTGTGTGTGTGTGTGTGTGTGTGTGTGTGTGTGTGTGTGTGTGTGTGTGTGTGTGTGCCCGACCCAGTGTCTTAAGCCGTTCTGAGTATGCTAAGAATGCCTGTCCTTGTTCTAAGTTGAGGTGGAGAAAAATATTATGGAAAAATTGTGTGTGTCACTGTGAGTGCTGTAGTGTGTGTGTGTGTGTGTGTGTGTGTGTGTGTGTGTGTGTGGTGTGTGTGTGTGTGTGTGTGTGTGTGTGTGTGTGTGTGTGTGTGTGTGTGTGTGTTTGTGTGTGTTGTGTGTGTGTGTTGTGTGTGTTGTTTGTGAGTGTGTGTGAGTGTGTGTTAGTGTGTTAGTGTGTGTGTGTGTGAGTGTGTGTGTGTGTGTGTGTGTGTGTGCGTATGTGTGTGAGTGTGTGTGTGAGTATGTGAGTGTGTGTGTGTCTGTGTGTGTGTACACGTGTGTGTATGAGTGCACTTGTAAATGTATGCTTATTTATATGTATGTTAAAGACAGTTACCTGTAACTTTGTTCCCCTACTCTCTCTCTCTTTCTCTCTCTCTCTCCCCTCTCTCTCTCTCCTTATCTTTCTGTCCCATATAGATTATAAACCCTACCTGTTCCTTACAGTAGTAACAGCACACTTCTTCAGACCAAAGGCTATCTGCATCAGATCAAAGCTGTGAACAAGACCTATGTCAACAGATCCCTGACAGACTGTGCCAAATCTGAGAACGATAGTGACTGCAGTTCTCCTGCTGTGTCTGCTACCATCCCTTTCAATGGTCTTCTAGTGGCTGAACACTCCACTGTAGACTACAGTCCGCTGATATGATAGTGACTATGATGCATGTGTACTCATACCGGTATGAGGAGCATCAACATATGCATACATGCATGAACGCACGCATACACACACATAAAAGCAAACACAAAACACACACACACACGCACACACACATGCATGCACACACATGCATGCACACGTGCACATATCACACACACACACACACACACACACACGTACATATAGGCCATTGTGTGCTGGTGCAAACGGATGACAAACTTTATAAGGCTACATACACGAGGAGACTGGATGTAAAAAAGGACACAAGTGCATATTCCATTATCCTTGAAATAAAAGAATAAGATAAATAACACACACACGCATGCACGCACTAACACATGCACACGACACTCACACTCAGACACACACACACAACACATATATGTACACACACACAGCACTAAAACAAAGACACACACACACACAAACACACACACACGTACACACACACATGGCACTAACAAGCACGCACGCGCGCACACACACACAAGGCACTAACACACACACACCCACCCCTGCCTAGTATCAATTTTGAGTGAATAGATGTTCAAATGAACATACACACATACATACACAGACACACATGAAAGCAAGCAAACATATACACATGCACGCACACGCATACACACACACACACATATACACCTGCACACACACACTAACACACACAAACACACACACCAAAAAAACACCTACATACCAGCTCCCTGTGCAGAATCCATCCCTACCCAGAGGCTGGCAGAGACAGTGTGTGAACTCTAACGCACATCTCCTTCCTTCCATACTAGCCAGCCTCCATCAATACATTTCAACAACAGCCGGCACCTCAAACCAGGCCTCCCTGCCTACCTACCTTTTTTTTTTTTTTAATCAAACAGGTGGTGTGAGGATAAAATTTTATGCATTGGACACACGCAGCTGAAAGCTTGGGGCCTATTTGGATGCACTGAATCTAGGCTCACCATCTTCACTGTCTATTCATGGTGTCTAATTCACAGTTGTGTTGAACACCGCGACCATATCAAGCTCCAGCTCCACTATGTGAGGGAAATCTTCTAGTGGCTTGAACAAGTGCGCATTAAAATCAAACTGTCAATACTGTATTGAACAAGGCCTGGGGATAGGTGGGCATATACTGCCAAACTGTGTGCTAGGGGAAACATATGTGCATATTTATGTGTGTAAGTGTACGCACACACAGTAATGAGCACACTGAGAGGCAAGCATACATGCACACATACACACACATTACAATCAACACACACACACACCACATACACACACACACAGGGAAGTTTTCGTTTCTTTCAATATACAAAGCTCTAAAAGTTGAGACAAGTGCACACACATGAACCATGTTTTAAATCAACACTCTTCCATAACATACACTCTCCTTATGTATAAAACTACTTCTTGTTTGAAACATCAAGTGTCTTTCAAGTTTAATTCAATCTGAGGCAAACATTCTGTTCCTGGCAGTCATTGCATCAACCACACTTTGGCAAAGTTTATATCAGTTTGCTTTAGCAAAATTTATATCTAACACACTTTGGCACAGTTGATATCAATACACATTTTGGAAAAGTGTAATCAGTGTGTGATTTTTGCTCTTTATCCTCTGAATGAAAGACTGTAAAATCTCCTACTCTCTCTCTTGCTCTCTGTCTCTTTTTTGAATTTTCTGTGTTCTATGCATGTGGATTATGCTGTGTGTGTGTGTGTGTGTGTGTGTGTGTGTGTGTGTGTGTGTGTGTTGTGTGTGTGTGTGTGTGGAGAGGGGGTGCAAATATGTGAATATACCTCTGTGGTGTGTGTGTGTGTGTGTGTGTGTGTGTGTGTGTGTGTGTGTGTGTGTGTGTGTGTGTGTGTGTGTGTGCTCTGTGGTGTGTGTGTGTGTGTGTGTGTGCTCTGTGGTGTGTGTGTGTGTGTGTGCTCTGTGGTGAGTGTGGTGTGTGTGTGTGTGTGTGTGTGTGTGTGTGTGTGTGTGTGTGTGTGTGTGTGTGTGTGTGTGTGTGTGTGTGTGCTCAGTGGTGTTTTGTGGTGTGTGTATGTGTGTGTGTGTGTGTGCTGGCGTGCAAGTGCATGCATGTGGTATTGTGTGTGTGCTGCACATGCATGTGTGATGATGTGATGTGTGATGTTGATGAAGAGTGTGGTGTGTATGTGTATGTGTGGTGAGAGGGGGTGAAATTGTGAATATATTGTGTGGTGTGTGTGGGGTGTTGTGTGTGTGTTGTGTGGTGTGTGTGTGTGTTGTGTGTGTGTGTGTGTCCGGGTGTGTGTTCTTGCAAGCATTTGTGAGTATTATATAATAGAAAAATTCTGTGAATACAAAGGGAGGTTTTAATGATTCTACAGTTTTTAAGATTTTCTGACGAAGTTTAACAGCGTGCACAAACCTCCATACAAAAACCATCACAGATGCAAAGAATCCACTCTGCTGATAATTGTTAAAAGGCCTGTGCCCTTGCGGGGCATTTTCATTATTGTTTCTAGAGTCTGTCCAAAGAGGACTTGAGTTATGAGATCTTTGATATACACAGCTGAGCCCCTGCATGTGTGACTATACACAAAGGGGAGGACAACACAATCAGGCTTGTACAAAAGCTGCTATGGAGATTATGCATGTGTGTATTTGTGTGTGTGTGTGTGTGTGTGTGTGTGTGTGTGTGTGTGTGTGTGTGTGTGTGTGTGTGTGTCTGTGTGTGTGTGTGTGTGTGTGTGTGTTTCTTTGTGTCAGTAAGAGCAGGAAGGGAGGGAGGGGAAAGAGGGGGGGGGAGGAGAGAGAGAGAGAAGAGAGAGAGGGGGAGGGAGAGAGAGAGAGAGAGAGAGAGAGAAGAGAGAGAGAGAGAGAGAGAGAGAGAGAGAGAGAGAGAGAGAGAGAGAGAAGATCAAATCAAATTCTTTTATTCTGAAGATCATGAATAAGAACACATGCTATTTTACGACCAATCCCCGCCTTTATCAGGAATACATCATGATTGTAAAATAACCTAACACCCCCACACATCACACAGACAGAAAAAATAGAAAGAAAATGAATATGCAATTGATGAACAAAACAAAAAAGAAAACCAAAACAAACCAAAAATCAAACCAATACCAAAACAAAATACAAAGCAAACACTTGTGAGCGTATACGCACACACACACGCACACCCACACCACAGAGGAGGGAGGAAGAGATGGGATAGAGAGAGATGGGGAAGAGGGGAGAGAGAGTAGACAGACAGAGGAGAGAGAACACACAGACAGACAGACCAACACATACACACAACAAGAGAAAAGGACAACACACAGAGAAACACACACAGACGACGAAGAACACACACACAAACAACCCACAACACACACACACACACACACACACACACACAAGAAACACACACACACACACACACCACACGAAACACACACCAAGACACACACACCACACCCACAGAAACACACACAGACACACAAACACACACACAGACACCCCCCCCCCCACACAACACACAACCACAAACAAACAGACACACACACACCACTACCTTCAAAGACACAACACACACACACACACACAACACACACACACAACACACACACACACACACACACACACACACACACACACACCACTACCTTCAAAGGTACACACACACACACATCACCTTCAAAGGTACACACACACACACACACACAACTCACCAGACAAGAAATGCTGGGAGTTGGGGCCAAAGGCACGGAGAGCATCCTGAAGCTGCTTTAACCGGTCTTCTATAGAAATCTGTAAAGCTTTCCACCTGTCACAACACAACAGCAATCATGACAATGACAGTGCTAACAATGACAGCTACAACACAACTAATATCACCACAACAATGACCAGAACAAAAATGATAATACATAGTCATGTAGGTGAAAAATTCTCGCACTCTGCAAAAATATAACTATTCATACATATTTTAAACATTTCCCAGCCAACCCCCCCTCAAAGTGGCTACAAATATACCACTCAAAATTGGTGTTATTTTTCTTTCTTTTAAAAAAAAAAAATCTAAAGGGTTTTTTCATGCACATTTCATTTATTAAAAAAAAAGGAAAAAACCCCTGTCAATAAGACGATGGTTCATTCCCATTACCTCTTTTGTGTACAAGAGAAACAAAAACAAAATCAGATGCATGATGGATGTACAGAGGAAGAGCAAAGACATAAATAACAACAATAATAATAATGATAATGAACAAGATAATGTCACACACTGTCAAGCCAGTCAAGGGAAAGAATTCCATGTAATTCATACTAAAAGGGGACATTAGTTAACTCCCCAAGAAAACTGTGTTACAGTGTGCTATTTTGGATCACATGTGTGCAAAGTGCCAAGTGCTGTTTGCTTGGATAGAGGTTCAAGGTTTCCCTTTCATCCCAAAACACTGACTACAGAGTAACTATGTTTCTTTCACACAAACTTCAAACTCAGGCTACAGGCTGCTCACCATTGCTTGGCCTCTTATGTAGTGACTGAATGAATGTCCTAGGGCCACACATTGAGTGGAATGAGTGATTAGAGGAAACACCCCCATACAGAAAGTCTAAGGTCAGAGGTTTGATTCTTGCCTACTCCTCAACTTCCAGGGGAGTGGAATCAGCACCAATGTTAACTCTTTCGGAGGGGGGAGGAGGGGGCAAGGAACCATCTTCAATAGACAAGTGTGCAGGTATTTGAGCCTGTGCTGGTACTATCAGCTCATAATCTGAACACTCTAACCACAAACCTATCCTACCCCCAACACACACACACACACCGACACACACACATACACACACATACACACACACATACACTCAAACCCACACACCAACACACCACACACCACCACACACACGACACACACACACCAACACACACACACACTGAGAACACACACACACTGAGACACACACACCCTCACACACACACAGACAGCACACACACACACACACACCCCCAACACCCACACGAGCACCCCCCCCACACACACACACACACACCGACCCCCCCCCCCCCCCCCCCCCACACACACACACCTGGTGTTGAACTCCTCCAGACGGCGAACATTGAAGTGGGAGAGGATGATGTCTGCAGCCTGCATGTCGTTGGCCTGGTCGTTCACACTGTCTATCTCCCCCTGCAGGGGGGCGTAACGCTGCTGGAACGCCTGCAGAACACACAGCAAGCAATGTGTTCTATGTTGTCGTGGTGTGTTTTATTTTATTTATCATTCATTTATTTATTCTTTTATTTCGAGGATAATGGATTAAGTACTCATGTGATTTTTAAATCCAGTCCCTGTGTGTATCCAGTTTTGTCACCTGTTCCCACTGGCACACAATGGCCTACTCTTCTGATAAACGAAACGAGTTTTAACATGTGCACAAGATGTTCTGCTTGCGTTCACACATGGGACCTAGGTTTGTAGTCTCATCAAAAAAGTGCGTGCGTGCGTGTGTGTGTGCGTGCGTGTGTGTGTGTGTGTGGGTGGTGTCAGTGTCCTGTGTGAGTGAATGTGGGGGAGGGATGTGTGTGTGTGGGAGGAGACAGAGCGACAGACAGACAGACAGAGAGACAGAGACAGAATGTCTGTATGTATGTCTAGTTTTGTGTTGTGTGACACACACCTTTCACACACACAACTCCCCACCCCACCCAAAACACACACAATCTCCCTCCCCCAACACACACACACACTAGACATCCTGACAGCCCCACTGACCTTGGTGTTATCTATCTCTGGCTGCAGTTCTTTGATCAGAATGTCCCCCACCCCTGGCCACGCCCCCTTGTCTCTCTCGCTGTCAACAGCTGCTGGTCAAGGCTGTCCATGGCTTCGTGGAACGAGGTCATTTTCTGAAAACCAGCACCACCAACAGATTTGTCACGGGCATATATGTATAACGTGTACATATACACATACTTCACTGAGACTCAACAACACTTTGTTTTTGAAAGGACCGTAAAAGAAGAAAAAACCGACACACACACACACATACATGGGCCTATACATGTGTGAGTACCCAAATGCATGCACATGCACTCATTCTCATAAACATGCTCATACACATAGACTCGCCCTCTCTCTCACTGACACACACACTAAAAATAGTTACACACAATGCTAGCGCACAACACACACCACAACACACCAAAACTCCCATACACACCCTGCATGCGCATGTACACCAAAACAAAATCCTGCTTACCTACACACACATACACAGACACACACACCCACAAACCCGAACACCTCAACACCTGAACACCCCTGGCTCACCTCTAGCACTTCATCCAGGTGTGCCTGCCAGCGCAGACAGCGGTGGTTCAAATCTTCCCAGCCCTTCTCCAGCTCCTGGCCCTGTGCCTGCATCTTGCCCATCAGCTCCTGGCGGTCCTTGTCTGAGGCCACCCCCTCCCCCATCTTGTTCTCTGCAGGCACACAGGGAAAACCACCATGGTTTGTTTGACTAGAGGATGAGACCTTAAACCGAGGCCCCATGTGCGAATGCACGCAGAACATCTTGCGCACAAGATAAATCCTGTTCCGCTTTTCGTAAGAGTAGGCCATCGTGTGCCGGTGGATCAGATGATGTTTACAAAACTGCATACACACAGGGACTGGATGTAAAAAAAGCACAAGAGTGCTTATTCCATTATCCTCAATATAAAAGAATTTTTAACATTCTTTTTTAAAGTGCATCAAGTTCCTCCCTGACAGGTTGTGGGTTTGAATCTCACAAGGATCATGGCGTATGCATGTATATGGACAGCTTGTTATTTTGCAATGAAGTCTTCACTGTGTATAAGAATTTATTGCAAAATGACAAGCTGTCCATATACATACATCAGAAACAAACAAAAACAAAACAACCCAACTCTCTTCCCTAAGAGAAAGAGAGAGAGAGAGAGAGAGAGAGAGAGAAGAGAGAGAGAGAGAGAGAGAGAGAGAGAGAGAGAGAGAGAGAGAGAGAGAGAGAGAGAGAAGAGAAGAGAGAGAGAGGAGAGAGAGAAGAATCTGCCAAAAGAATGACAGCAGTTAATGAGAGTTTGCATGACAGTACCAAGGTTTTCTTATCCCCAAGAAGAGCACCAGCTAATTCACAAGCCAAGGCCAAATCCACACCAGAGGTATACACACACACAGTCACTGGGACAAGAGCTCATTTCCCAGTCACCTGTCAGTCCCAATTTCTACGCCGCCAACGACGATAGAGAGCACCGCCGTCATACTGGAGAGGAAATGATAGATTTGCCTATCACATGCAAGTTCCCTCCCATACCCCTCACACAGAGGGGCGTGCAGGAAGTCTGACCACTGTTATTATCTCCCCTTCATGTGTGGGCAATTTGTGTCTTCCTTACCCCTGATCAATATATAGGGGAACGTGGGGCTCCACGTAATGTGACTTGCCAGGGCCCTTGTACAATAGTACTAACACATAACCACAAGCTAACTGCACTGTACTGTACTGTCTTTTTCTTGTCACAACAGATTTCTGTGCGCAAGGTAAACCTTCTGCATGCAAAGTGGTTGTGAGTTGCTCCAGGGACCAAGTTTGTATTTTAGTGTGTAAGTTGGCTTTATCAGAGTAGACGTATCTGAATAAGAACCAAGATGGATTTTTGCATGAAAAATGGGATTCCAATGAGTGTGGGTTCCATAGAATATGCGTTCCGGTTGTATTTTATTGTTTGAAAAACCATGGAATAAAAGAAACCCTGTCTCATCATTAGATACAAAAACAACCTTCACATGAAAGAACTGAAACAGACTTGTGCATGATACCAAAGATTCAGTACAAAGTCACCCCTAAAGCAGAGGATACAGAACAAACTCACTCCTTGCATGGAAGATACAGAGCAAACTCACCCCTGAAATGGAAGACACAGAACAAACTCACCCCTGAAATGGAAGACAGAACAAACTCACCCCTGAAATGGAAGACACAGAACAAACTCCCCCCTGGAATGCAAGATACAGAACAAACTCACTCCTTGCATGGAAGATACAGAGCAAACTCACCCCGGAAATGGAAGATACAGAACAAACTCCTAGAATGGAAGATACAGAACAAACTCACCCCTGAAATGGAAGATACAGAACAAACTCACCCCTGAAATGGAAGATACAGAGCAAACTCACTCCTAGAATGGAAGATACAGAGCAAACTCACCCCTGGAAGGGAAGATACAGAACAAACTCACCCCTGGAAGGGAACACTCCTAGAATGGAAGATACAGAACAAACTCACCCCTGAAATGGGAAATACAGAGCAAACTCACCCTGAAAGGGAGGATACAGAACAAACTGACCCCTGGAAGGGAACACTCCTAGAATGGAAGATACAGAACAAACTCACCCCTGAAATGGGAAATACAGAGCAAACTCACCCCTGAAGGGAGGATACAGAACAAACTGACCCCTGGAAGGGAAGATACAGAACAAACTGACCCCTGGAAGGGAAGATACAGAACAAACTCACCCCTGGAATGGAAGATACAGAACAAACTCACCCCTGGAATGGAAGATACAGAACAAACTCACCCCTGGAATGGAAGATACAGAACAAACTCACCCCTGGAATGGAAGAGGGGCACAACTACAACAATCTGACAGCACAAAACCACAGGGAATAATAAACAGACCCTCAACTTACGGACCAACAAAAGTCACACTACCAGATCCTGCTCAGGTCATCCATTGCATAGGCCGCCTACCACGCCAGACAGCAGAAACAAAAAACAGTGAGGAGAAAGCAGCATCAAGGAGCAGATGTGACTGACTGACTTCTGCCATCTTGCACACAGAGAGAGGAGAGAGAGAGAGAGAGAGAGAGAGAGAGAGAGAGAGAGAGAGAGAGACAGAGACAGACAGACAGACAGACAGACAGAGACAGAGAGAGAGAGAGACAGAGAGAGAGAGAGAGGCAGAGGATAGACATGGTTGGTGGTAAACTGTCAAAACCCCCATCACTGCCCTTACAACTAAAAGTACTGAGTTAGACTGACTAGCCACCTAAACCGTATTTCATAACTCTGCCAGGCAAAATTTCTTGAGCAGTTCCTGCATTCTTCCACACACTCTTAAACTTTTTGTTGTATGTGGAACCTTCCCAGGTAAACACAAATCCATAGAGATAACATTCTGCCATCATTTTACAGGTCAAACCACTGAACCTGACAGTGTGACCAGGCCCAAGCTGGCCAAGGAGCGGTGGCAGGTGTGGGTTACCTGAGGCAGGTGCATGCCGGTCTCCCTCCCGCAGGTAAAACTTTCCCGCCTCCAGGCACTGCTCCACCAGAGGGCGCTTCACGTCCAGCTGACACTGCAGGTGCTGCAACGCAGAGAGATCACAATGCTTCATGGTGTGAGACACAACAGGGGAGAAAAGGATGGATGGGCCAACATGAGATTATACATCGCTGAAGTCAGAATGCGGCTACCTTCATGATGGGCAAAAATTGGTTGCACATGCAAAATATCACCATTGGTGAACCTCAGAGCTGTGGCTTGAGGAACAAAAACAACAACAAAATCATAACAATAATAATGAATAAACATACATTAATAAAAACATGGGGGGTGGGGGTGGGGGGGCACTGGTTACAGAATTGTACTTGTGATCAGCAGTAATCCGACAGCATATATATATTATTGTGATAGAACACCACATATCTTAAGGCCACAAAAGAAAATGGAACCTGTCTGTGCATATACATTGTTTTGGTGTTTGTCTATAACTCGGTGATGGGAGCACTTGTTTTCCCCAAGCTTTGGTTCAGCAGCACTGAGCACAGCAAGCTTGTGGATGTGTGACCATTCATGTACCTTAGCTTCACTACAGTCCCCTAGTTCACCCATATGCATGTGTAGATACCTGCCCTCAATAGGGACTGGAAGGGAGAGGATTATGGGCACCACCCTCAAGATACTGGGCCTTAGAGAAGCTGAGGTCTCCAGCACCTCGCTTCCCAAAAGACAACACAGGTTATGGGTCACATGTACCTTTGTAAACAAAGGAATAAAGGCACAGGTAGAAAATTTTAACCCACTGATGGCACAACAGTCATGTCAGCAAGCCATATCTATGTTCTACGGTGAGACAACGCTTGCCAAAAGGCAGGATTTTGTCCTGGCCCAGCCAAAAACAGGCAGTAATGATCTACAAACCTGGTTTTGGTTTTATCTCATATTATATTTGATCGATGTAGGTTTTCCCATGACAAGGTGGCCGTCCTGGGCTGAGCCTTATGGTTGACCAGGGTGTCGATACAAGCAAGGATAGTCAAGTTGGTTTTATACCCCATTTTAACTGTATATAGTTGCACACTTTTAATACGAGTTTTAAAATGTGACGAGGTGACAGCCCGATGTGGCCTGTGCGGTCGGCAGGGCTCTAAGCAACATCATTGGATGTAAGTTAAAGTCTGTCCGAGCCTAAGGCTCATCGGGCCGGTGCTTATCCCGGTTTCTGTGGTGTTAAGCGACTGAGAGTCATAGACTCCCCCCTGGATAGGACGCCAGTCTATCGCAGGGTTAACCCCAACACAAGGTTGGTACCCCTTTTACACCTGGGTGGGGTGAGAAAATAGCCGTAAAGTGCCTTTTCCAAGGGCACAATGCCATAGCTGAAAGCTGGGATTGAACCCGCAACCTTTAGATTATGAGTCCGACGCCCTAACCACTAGACTACAGCGGCAGCCTATCATTGGCTGTGCTGACCTTGTTCTCTGTGCCCTGGCGGGTGACACTGGCCAAGTCTCCCCCCACTGGCTGCTGCTGCTGCAGCTGTTGTCTGCGCTGCCCCACCCATGCCATCAGTGTCTGCATGCTGTGCAGCAGGTGCTTCCACTGCTCTGCACTGCTCTCCAGGCGACCTCTGAAATATACACACAGCCGGCTTTAGTGCTGTGCTGTGTTGTGTTGTGTTGTAGTGTGTGTTATGTTGTGTTGTGTTGTGTTGTGCTGTGTTGTGTTGTGCTGTGTTGTATTGTATCTGTATTGTGTTGTAGTATGTGTTATGTTGTACTATATTGTGTTGTATTGAATTGTGTTGTGGTGTACTTTAACTTTGATGTACCTTTACTTTTAGGTGACCTCTTAAACACACAGCCAGGTTTAGTGTTGTGCTGTGTTGTGTTGTAATATGTTATAGCAATGTGTTATATTGTACTGTTTGTGTTGTACTGCATTGTGTTGTGGTGTACTGTAACTTGATTGTGTTGTAGTATGCGTTATGTTGTACTATATTGTGTTGTTTTGAATTGTGTTGTGGTGTACTGTAACTTTATTGAGTTGTAGTATGCGTTATGTTGTACTATATTGTGTTGTATTGAATTGTGTTGTGGTGTACTGTAACTTGATTGTGTTGTAGTATGCGTTATGTTGTACTATATTGTGTTGTATTGCATTGTGTTTTGTTGTAACTTCATTGTGTTGTAGTATGCGTTATGTTGTACTATATTGTGTTGTATTGAATTGTGTTGTGGTGTACTTTAACTTTGATGTACCTTTACTTTTAGGTGACCTCTTAAACACACAGCCAGGTTTAGTGTTGTGCTGTGTTGTGTTGTAATATGTTATAGCAATGTGTTATATTGTACTGTTTGTGTTGTACTGCATTGTGTTGTGGTGTACTGTAACTTGATTGTGTGTTGTAGTATGCGTTATGTTGTACTATATTGTGTTGTTTTGAATTGTGTTGTGGTGTACTGTAACTTTATTGAGTTGTAGTATGCGTTTTGTTGTACTATATTGTGTTGTATTGAATTGTGTTGTGGTGTACTGTAACTTGATTGTGTTGTAGTATGCGTTATGTTGTACTATATTGTGTTGTATTGCATTGTGTTTTGTTGTAACTTCATTGTGTTGTAGTATGCGTTATGTTGTACTATATTGTGTTGTATTGCATTGTGTTGTGGTATGTTGTAACTTCATTGTGTTGTAGTATGTGTAATTGTGTTGAGTTGTGCTGTGACTTTCTTGTGTTGTACTGAATTGTGTTGTGGTGTACTTTAACATTGATGTACCTTTATTTTTAGGCGACCTCTGAAACACACAGCCAGGTTTAGTGTTGTGCTGTTCTGTGTTGTGTTGTAGCTGTGTTGTGTTGTAGTATGTTGTAACAATGTGTTATATTGTACTGCTTTGTGTTGTATTGAATTGTGTTGTGGTTTGTTGTAACTTCATTGTGTTGTAGTATGCGTTATGTTGTACTATATTGTGTTGTATTGCATTGTGTTGTGGTTTGCTGTTAACTTCATTGTGTTGTAGTATGTGTTGAGTTGTGCTGTAACTTTATTGTGTTGTACTGAATTGTGTTGTGGTATACTTTAACTTTATTGTGTTATGGTATCTATTGAAGTGTACAGTAACTTTATTGTGTTGTAGTTTGTTGGGTTGTACTGTAACTTTATTGTGTTGTTGTATGTATTGAGTTGTACAGTAACTGCATTGTATTGTGTGTTGTGTTGTAGTATGTGTCAGGATGTATTACGTTGAGTTGTATTGATTTATTTTCTTTATTGCACTATGTACCCCTTACAGTCATGACATATTGCATACAATTCAAGATGCTCTCCAGCCGACTTTTGAAATACAATTTGTGGATTTGTGTTGCATCATATTGTAAGTTAACTGCATTATATTGTATTGTGTTTCACTTACAGTCCCGACACACTTCTGTGTAAAGTTTGAACTGCTCTCCAACTGACCTTTGAAACACAAACTGTCCTTTTGTGTTGTATTATGTAATATTGTGATTGTATTGTACTCACCGTACTGCTTTATACAGTATTCACTGTGTTATATTTGTATAGTGTACCACTTATAGTCATGACACAATTTCTGTCTAAAACGCAGGCTGCACTCCCTGGGGAGAGTGTGTCTCCACTGGTGTAGTGTTACCTTTTTTTTTCCCTCTTCTACAGGTGTCTTAGTTTTCAAAAGCATAACTCGCAGTGTAGTAGACTGGGCGTGGGGGTGGGGGGGTGGGGGGTGAGGGGAGTGGGGACAGGGGGGGAGGTATCCAGCATGAGACTGAAAATTAATTCACGATCTCTGACTTTTATGGACTTTCCCATGACATGCAAACAGTTTACACTCTAAACACACAGTAAAACAACAACCCCCAACTCCCCC
>CM060327.1:6815456-6817956 GCA_030674155.1 Stramonita haemastoma | reverse complement strand
GGGAGCGAAAATGAGTGGACATGGTCCTATCCCTTTCCTAAAGTGGCCAATCCCTGGATCAGGAGCACACCTGCCCCTTCATTACACAGCTATCACATCAGCAACAACCATTACTGCAGGCCAGGCAGGGTACATACACCCTGGTCCTGCCATCATGGAAAATTGTCTTTTCATTATCCTAAATGATCAATGATCTTTTTTTTTTTTTACATCAACATACGATCAGATCTGTTCCCTATCAACAAAAACGAATGATCCTAAGACCAAGGAAAATTCTCTTTCAATCTCTTAAATGATTTTTTCATTACCGTGAATTCAGGATTTTTCTTCTTTAAAAAAATTACTAAAGATCTTGGGTCAAAGAAGATTGCCCCTTCATCATCCAAAGTGATCAATGACCCTTAAACCATAGTAAATTCTGCTCCTTTCACTATCAGTATGTAAACAATCGATGGTCTTTGATCTGAACAAATAGCTCTTTCATTATGAAAAAATAAAATACCTTGGATTCTCTCTTTTTTTAAATCTTCAAAAGAAGACTGCATCCACACTAAAGCATTGGAACACATACCCATGAGTTGGCCGATTTGCGAGTCAGTCTAAAACTCTATGCTTTCTCGAACACACACGCACGCACGCACGCACGCACGCACGCACCACACACACACACACCACACACACACACACACCAAACCACCCACCCCCCTCCAAGAAAAGAACAAATACTAAAAAAAAACACACCACCACCCCCAAAAAACAAAACAAAACAAAAAAAAACCCACTTCATATCCTTTAACTACTCTTTTACACCTCACCCTACTCACACCAACCACTCAATACCACCAACTTTATCCTGACAGCGTCCTCGCTCCGCTCCCCCCCCCCCCCCCCCCACCTTGCCCCTCCCCCCCCCCCCTTCCCCCCATCTCACCTGTATGTAAGCACGGTGGTGGTGGCAGCAGCGATAGCAGCCTTGGCGTTGAGCTGCTGAAAACTGTGCGAGGGTGGTGTGACCCCCACCCCCACCACTCCCCACCACCACCCCGGCCGACACCTTGTACCTCTGCAGCCTCTGCTTCAGTTCCGCCAACAAGGCTTCATCCTCGCTCCTTCCTCCTCCTCCCCCACCCTCCTCACTGTCCTCCTCCTCCTCCTCTTCATCCTCCTCGTCGTCTTCGTCGTCATACTTATTGTTGTCGTCCAGAAGGTAGAGGTTGACAGCGTACTCCACGGGGTAATCTCTGTCGTCCTTTTCTGACGTCATTGTGCCGACCGCGTCATAGATGTGTGTCCTCATACGCACTATATACGTCACACGGGGGGTTTCCTTCGATAAACTGTAGCAGGGAGAGGTGGACAAACAACAGAAGGTCTTCAGGGTGGAAGGGGTCTTCTTGCACACATTTCGGTCCTTAAATTCTTACCCTTGTGAACAGTCCACGTAGTTTCGTTTTTTTCATAGTTATTATATTCGTGTGGCTGCCACTTCACCTTTCTTTCTGCTCTGTTTCAAAGATGGCATCATTCATTCGTATGCGTTATCATTAGTCTGAAGCATTTTCTTTTAATGTCCTTGTTTTCTGGCCAAGGGCGTCCTGTCTGCACTCGTGTTCAACAAAATGTTACCATTTCTTTCATCTTTGTTTTCATGTTCCTCATAAAGCTGGGTTTCGGTCCTGTCTTTATTATCATGTACCTCAATGACGCCATCGATCTCATTACATCACCAAACAGATTCATGTCGTCACTAGCTGACGCTGCCATTTTACACTTGATACCCCTTTTCTTTTCACATAAAGTGAGATGGTCTTACCACAACATTGTCAACGGAACAGTCTGGCCCGAACTGTCAGCTGTAATTCCCTGTCCTTTGTCCACACCCAGTCAAGCGTTTCTCCCCATCATCACAACTATGCATGTCCACCACATCAAAGTTTTATTGGGTTGTCAATAAAACGCACTAGTTTTAACAACCACTGATCGTAATTCATCACCAAGCACGCTGGGGTCATAACAATGTTACCAACACAGGCGCCCACTCCGTCACACATTCTGAGCAGTTTCCATCACCAGTGCTTAGAATTCGATAGTTCTCTGACCGTCATCACTTCGTCATTAATTCCCTTCCCGCGTCAGAGAAACACGTCATCGACACATCACTAATCTTGCTGTCAGTGCGGCGCATCACAAAAAGAAAGAATAATGTTATTGACTAGAAATTCGGGCTTAGGTTGCCCACGTTACAGGGGAAATGATGACAGTCGGCATCAGGGGTTGTCACAGTAGCAGGATACTGTCCCGACATTCCACTTAGGTCTGAATTTTGTCGTCAAAACAAAACCACATCCTGATCCACTGCACTGTTCACATCAGGGGCAGTCCTGTATCAAGGATGCAAGATGCTCATTTCCACACCGGCAATAGTAGTAAAATGAATAAATGTAATGTGAAACAATGGTCAACTTTTGTTTCGACTTGTTTCCCATTAGATTTCGTCCAT
>CM060327.1:6800456-6805456 GCA_030674155.1 Stramonita haemastoma | reverse complement strand
CGCGCCTCTCTCTCTCTCTCTCTCTCTCTCTCTCTCTCTCTCTCTCCTCTCTCCCCTCTCTCTCTCTCTCTCTCCCCTCCTGCTCTCCCTCTAACGGCTAACACCTTGGAGAAATTTAAGCTCCATGCAAAAACACCACACAGATCAAGCCGAGACACGTGAACCGGCAATCGCCGCCTGTGCTGAAGTGTGCAAAATCCGGCAGACTGAGGACTCTCCTTCAGTAGCTGGGCGTGGCGTGGCGTGGTGTGGCTGACTGGGGGAGAGGGAGGAAAAAAAAAGTACTGCTTCCCTGCAGTCACCTCCTGAATTCACCGGTCATTTCCACCACACACTTTCGCGATATCGACTAATAAAAACAAATTTCGTTTAAAACTCCGAACTTCGGCACTTTCTCTGACTGCAAAGCCGGGATCGAACACAGCACTCGTGTCTTCAGGGGTTGACAAGAGAGAGTGTGTTTTGTTGAACGTGCACTGTGCAGCAGAAAATCCCCCTTCCTTGCGGAAGAAGACGGAAGGTGAAAGGGAAAACCACAGCGGGTCAACCACAAAGCCTCCTCAGACTCTGGAGACGCCGCAAATGCCAGCACTGCCAGCACACCGTGGCTGATAATGGCAGTAATTCCCCCACCTTTGATCATCCCCCCTACACACCGCTCTACACAGTCACAACAGCACGTGAAGCACGCTATCCACAACTGGCAACGCGACACACTTTCCGCTGTCTCTCTCTCTTACTCTTCTCGTCCTCCTCTGCTGCGACACAGGCTGAGGGAGAGAGAGAGAGGGAGAGAGAGAGGGAGGGAGGGAGTCACCTTATCCATCCCACCACTACTAACCACCACCACACCACGTCAATACCACATTCATTCCACCTCTTCCTACTCCGGTGCCAGCATGCAGTGTGGTGGTAGTGGCGGTGAAAGTGGGACGGATGGGAGTCTGCTGACAGAGAGAAGGGAGGGAGGGTGTCGCCGTGCGCGTGAAGGGACGATTAGCACATGCATGCACGAGTGCCGGGGTTTTGTTTTCGTTTTTGGCTGAAACCCGCGACTGAGCACGCACAATGCACCAAAGTGCACAGTGTCATACACGATCACAAGTGTGCGCTTACATGCTTAACACCTTAACTTATTGCACACGCGCGCGTCACCTATTATATGTGTGTGTGTGTGTGTGTGTGTGTGTGTGTGTGTGTGTGTGTGTGTGGAGAGAGAGAGAGAGAGAGAGAGAGAGAGAGAGAGAGAGAGAGAGAGAGAGAGAGAGAGAGAGAGAGAGAATTAGCACAGAAAATGTTTACTGACACCAGCATTTTTTAAAAACATCATTCCATATTTCAATGCACAAGGAGTCATAATAAGAAGTGCGCGTGTAGACTGTGCATTCTGATAAAGAAAGGACCCCCCCCCCCCCCCCCCCCGAAAAAAAAATCAGAACAAAACACCACCTGATACCTAAGGTGTGCCAGAGAAATCCCACTATAAAGCTGATAGATTTACAACCAATGTATATATAGGAAGTCGTCACCCACCATAAAATCCTAAACACTCTCTCCTCTCTCTCTCTCCTCTCTTCTCTCTCTCTCTCTCTCCTCTCTCTCTCCTCCCCCCCCCCTTCCAACAGAATCGACACATCTGAGAAAGCTGGAGGCTTTATAAAGATCACTGACCACTAACGGAGATTATATCGATGCAAGGCACAAAGCACACTAAATGTTCAATTTCTCTTTTTTTAGGGGAGAGGGGAGGGGCGGGTGGCGGGGTGTTCTTTAGACCCCGCCCCCTCTTTTTTTTTTTTTTTTTTTTTTTTTTTTTTTTTTTTACATAACATGACACATGGAATTTATAACCGCATACATACGATTCACAGCCAGCATAAGACAAACAACAGACACCATATAGCAGACACTCGTAGCAAGTAAACCCACGGAGATTTTAACCTTGAAAACACACACACACACACACACACACACACACACACACACACACACACACACACACACACACACACACACCACACGCATCCAACAGCCACGCTTTAGCACAGAACACAAGACGGCGACATACATTTCCTGCTTCCCCTGTCCCTCTTTTCTACAGCTGGACATATCACACAGAGACAGAGAGAGAGAGAGAGAGAGAGAGAGAGGGGTGGGGGGTGGGGGTCAAAGAACCCTCCTCCCTACCACCCCACCCTCTCCTATCGCCACCGCCATCTCTTCCAATATCGACGGTGAGAATGGAGGTGTTGGGCGGCTCAGGGTGTTAGCGCAGTCTGAGTGAGAATGAATAATGTGTTGTGTGTTGTGTGTGGTGTGTGTGTGTGTGTGTGTGTGTGTGTGTGTGTGGTGTGTGTGTGTGTGTGTGTGTGTGTGTGTGTGTGAGAGAAGAGAGAGAGAGGAGAGGAGAGAGAGAGGAGATGAGAGAGAGAGAGAGAGAGAGAGGTGTGTATGTGTGTGCGTCCGTTCGTGCGTCCGTGTGTGTTTATCTTACCTATTTCTGAATTTTAATTTATTCTTTTATTTCGAGAATAATAGAATAGGCATTCATGATGGGGTTTTTGTTGTTGATTTGTTTTTGTTTTTGTGTTGTTGTTTTGGGGGGGGGCGTTCATTTTTTTTAACATCCATTTCCGATTTGAATGCAGTTTTACAAATTTTGTCATCCACTGTGTGTGTGTGTTGTGTGTGTGTGTGTGTGTGTGTGTGTGTGTGTGTGTGTGCGCGCGCGCGCGTGTGCTGCGTGCGTGCGTGTGTGTGTAAACTGCAATCAGGCACAGAGAGAAGAGCGTTCAGGCGCGGGCGCGCGCACACACACGCAGGAGAGAGAGAGAGAGAGAGGAGGAGAGAGAGAGAGAGAGAGGAAGGGAGAGAGAGAGGAGAGAGAGAGAGAGAGAGAGAGAGAGAGACGAGAGAGAGAGAGAGAGAGAGAGGAAGTGTATGTAAACTTTTTGCCAACAGGCTCCAGATTGACAGTCAGTGACAAAAGGTCATGCTACCTTGTGGAAACAACAATTCGCAAAAGCTAAAAATACGCTGAAGATATTATCACAGATGCATCTCATTTCTCCACCGTGAGATTCTTAAACTTGACGAATACAATTGAAAGATTTATTGCAAGGTGAATCGTTGGAATATTTCAGAATTTGCTAAAAATTTTATATCTTTTTTTTTGTTTTGTTTTTGCTAAAAGAATCTCAAACGTGACGAACACAATTCCAAGATTAATTGCAGGGTAAAATGAAATATTTCAGAACTGTTGTTTGTTTTTCCCCTTTCTGCTGATTCGGCAAGTTTTCTTTTAAAAAAAAAAAAGGGGGGGGAAAATCTTGATATTAATGCGAGAGAAAGTGATTGTCTAACCCTCCCCCCCCCCAAAAGAAAAAAAAAAGAAGAAAAAAAAAGGCCCTCTCTATTTATGTTCTCTGGTATCAGAAATTAAAATACACATAAAATATAGAACAGACATATGATATTTTTGTAAAATCATTTACAAATAAACCACTTGAAAAAAGCAATTTTATTGCTTACTCAATGTACCATCTGGAAATAAAATTTTTACTTTGACTTTTGACTACGAATTTCTAAAAAAAAATTTTTTTTAAAAGGCCTGTGTGCGTGTGAGTAAAAATGCGCGCCGCCACACACACACACACAACCTGATTCATCCATGCATGTGCCCGGGAGCGTGCATTAACGCGCGAATCGCAATTATAAACACAAAACTGCTCCCCTCTCTCTCTCCCCCCCCCCCCCCCCCCCAACAACCCACACAGAGTTAAGGGCAGTGGCTGGATGTTTAATTCAGCCTCTGCCTGGCAGTAATATAACGGTAGATAGAATAGACTGGAATAACAGACCGTGTGGACAGCCGACGTCAGCTGAGGTCACTGCACGTGCTCCTTGGGAGGAGCAGGCGGGGTCAGGGTCATAGGTAGATAGATAGATAGAGAGTTATTGCTGGATTCCGTTTACAGAGAGAGAGAGAGAGAGAGAGAGAGAGAGAGAGAGAGAGAGAGAGAGAGGAGAGAGAGAGAGAGGAGAGAGATCTTTTAAAAAAAATCATTATATCTATACAGTCACTGATCCTTATCAATCCCTACACCCCTCCCCTCCTCCCTCAAAGACGCATTCCACACACACGCGTTCGGGTACGGAAGCAATATCTCTCTCTCTCTCTCTCTCTCTCTCTCTCCTCTCTCTCTCTCTCTCTCTCTCTCTCTCTCTCTCTCTCACTCACTCACTCACCACCACACACCACACACACACACAACACACACACACACACACACACACACACACACACACACACACACACACACACACACACACACACACGCACGCACTAAGTAGAGTGACTGAGAATGTGTATATTAGCGTGCCACACACACACGTGTTTGTTTGTGTGTGTGTGTGCGTGCGTGCGTGTGTGCGCACACACACACACACACACACACACACACACACACACACACGCGCGCGCGCGGCGCGCGCGCGCGTGATTCAACGCTTGCTCGCAGCCTACATCCACTTCTCTATTACTGCTGAGATGATAAATGCACTGCAATACCATACAAAACAGAACAAAAGAACACAGCACAATAGAAACCACTCTATTCCCATCCACTATCTGACTAATGTGACAGCACGAAGGCAGGACAGTCTCCCAGACAAGACAGACAATTATCAGATATTGTACGGAGTTGACTGATTCCACGTAGAACTGTGATTCTGACTACAAAGTCACTCAGAGAGGAGAGAGAGAGAGAGAGAGAGAGAGAGAGAGAGAGAGAGAGAGAGAGAGAGAGAGAGAGAGAGAGACAGACAGACAGACAGACAGACAGACAGACAGACAGACAGACAGAGAGGGTGAAAGAGAGAGTGTGTGTATACGTGTTCATGTGTGTGTGTGTGTGCGCACGCGCGCGCGCATGTGTGTGTGCTTTCGCGCGGCATGTGTATGTGTTAATTGCGTGTGTATGCACGCGTGTGTGCGTGTC
>CM060327.1:6790456-6795456 GCA_030674155.1 Stramonita haemastoma | reverse complement strand
TTGGGAGCCCTGGTCCGTCTGCAGGGCCTGCCACTGGCTGGCCAGTCTGCACACACACACACCAGCAAGTCGGGGTCAAATCTATCTTTATTTAAAAAAACAATGTCCCTTAAAAAAATGTCCCTTAGAAAAAAACAATGTCCCTACTTGGGTACATGGAAATGTATTACACAAAGCTGTCCAAAACATCGTTACGGCTGTTTGCTTTACAAAATTTAGTGCAATACAAATTCCATAATTTTTTTTAACATTATTATCATCATCATCATCATTATCATCATCATCAATATTACTATCATCATCATCATCATCATCATGCTGATCATCATCCGTAGTAGTATAGTTAGTAGTAGTAGTAGTAGTAGTAGTAGTAGTAGTAGTAGTAGTAGTAGTAGTAGTAGTAGTAGAATAGTAGTAGTAGTGGTAGTAGTACTAGTAAGAGTAAGAGTAGTAGCAATAGTAGTAGTAGTGCTATCATCATCATCATTATCATCTTATCATCATCATCATTATTATTATCATCATCAATTATTATTGTTATTATCACCATCATTATTATCAATTATTGCAATCTCGATTACTTCTGAGCAATCAGCCACTGAGGACAATGATAATCATGAGTGTAGTGCTTTGAAATGTGGTTGTGATTGTGGTGTGGTGTGTGTGTGATGTGGTGAGTGGTGTGATATTTTGTGGTGTCGTGAAGAGTGGTGTGGTGTGGTATGGTGTAGTGAGGAGAGGTATGGTGGAGAATGGTATGGTGTGGGGCAGGATTGTGTGGTGTGGTGTGCGGCAGCATAGTGTGGTGTGCTGCGGTGTGCTGTGCTGTGGTGTGGTGTGGTGTGGTGATGAGAGGTAGAGTGTGGTATGGCGTGATACAATGCGGTGCGGCGCAGAATATAATAGGTGAGGTGTTGTGTGTGTGAGGTAATACTTAGTGTGGAATGGAAAATACTGCTGGTCCTATCAAGAGTTTGCCACAGATGATGTCAGCCCCACCCCCACCCCCCTCCCAAATAAAATTTCTAAGCAAAACAACGTTCTTCTATAGGCCTTAGCACTTCGCTTATGCCACCAGTAAATGACAAAACTGTTGGCCGGGCCCAAAGCACCTACATATGAAAGTTGAACAGGCCAAAGCACCTATGTAATGTATGAAAGTTGAACAGGCTAAAGCACCTATACATGAAAGTTGAACAGGCCAAAGCACCTATATATGAAAGTTGAACAGGCCAAAGCACCTATAAATATGAAATTTGTACAAGCCAAAACACCTATATATGAAATTTTTGGCTGGGGCCAAAGCACCTATATATAAAAGTTGAACAGGCCAAAGCACCTATATATGAAAGTTGAACAGGCCCAAAGCGCCTATATATGACAGTTGACAGGCCAAACCACCTATGTATGAAAGTTGATGAGGCCAAACACAAATATGACAGTTGACAGGCCAAACCACCTATGTATGAAAGTTGATGAAGCCAAAACACAAATATAACAGTTGAACAGGCCAAAGCACCTACATAATTATGAAAGTTGAACAGGCCAAAACACCTATAAATATGAAATTTGTACAAGCCAAAACACCTATATATGAAATCTGAACAGGCCAAAATACCTATATAAGAAATTTGAATAGCCCAAAGCACCTATAAATGAAATTTGATGCGGCCAGAGGGTCAAATTCTATAAACAGAAAGTACCTAGGTCACGAAACCAACTTTCTTCTTAAAAACAGGTCATGTGATATAATTCCAGTGGTTTTTACATTACCCATTCGCCCAGCACACACAGTAAAGGGAATCTATAAAAGAAAGAAACAAGACATGAAACTTTCTCCTCCTCAAAGTCAGGCATGGCTGCCAGTATCGCAACATGTACGAGAGAGAGAGGCAGGGAAAGGGGGAGAATGGAGGGGCGGGCAGCAAGAGAGAGAGAGAGAGAGAGAGAGAGAGAGAGAGAGAGAGAGAGAGAGAGAGAGAGAGAGAGAGAGTGAGAGAGAGAGAGAGGAGAGAGAGAGAGGAGAGAGAGAGAGGAGAGAGAGAGAGAGGAGAGAGAGATGAGAGGAGAGAGAGGAGATGAGAGAGAGAGAGAGAGAGAGGAGTAGAGAGAGAGAGAGATGAGAGAGAGAGAGGAGAGAAGAGGAGAAGAGTGAGAGAGAGAGAGAGAGGAAGAGATAGAGACAAAGAGAGAAGATAAGAGAAGAAAGATGAAGGAGGAGAGAAGCTTAGGAGCAAAACTTCCGCTCCACGGTAAGCTAAGTAGCTTTGTCGTGAATGTACAAGCCAAGACGAACAGGAGGGCGAGCTAAGAAGAAAGCCAAACTTTCCCAAAACAAAACCCCCATTTTGCTGCACTCATTTCCGACTTGATGTCAAGTGGAATCAACTGACATTTGGCAAAATGTCTTGACATGCTATTGCGCAATTTTTCGGTCATTTCGTGGGACAAGAGAATGAGAGAAGGAAAAATGAATGGGGAAAAAATGCTGACACGTACAGGCACCTGCAACGAGAAATCAATATGCCATCTGCCATGGAATCGATGGAAGTCTGCCTAACAGGGGGCTGTGCCGCTAATTCTCTCTCTCTCTCTCTCTTCTACTCCTCTCTCTCCTCTCTCTCTCTTCCTCCTCTCTCTCCTCTTCTCTCTTTGAGTTTTCTCTGTGTGTGCTTTTAGTTACTTTGTTATTGTTTTTTTCTTGTGTTTTGTTTGTTATTATTATTTCTTGTCTTTTTGTTTTGTTGTTGTTTCGTTATTGTTTTCTGTTTTGTTGTTGTTTTCTGTTAGGTTTTTTCTTGTTTTTTTTATCTTAATGTTATCCCTGATGAGGGCGGGGACTGGATGTAAAAAAGCACAGTAGTGCTTATCTATTATTCTCGAAATAAAAGAATTTCTCTGTCTTTCTGTCTGTTTAACTGTGGCAGGAGCAAACTGGAATGCTGGTTGAATACATAGTTCCTTTACCTTTATCACTCTTGGTTTATTTTATGTCGTTGATTGTCTGAAGTGTATGATGTTGATCGTCTGAAGTGTTACTGTGTGTGTAGGGGGGGGGGGGGGTACTGTTGGTGAGTGAGTGTGTACGTGCGTGTGTGCGCGCGCGTGTGTGTATGTGTGCGCGCGCGCGCGTGTGTGTGCGTGTGTGTGCGTGCGTGTGGTTGTGTGTGTGTGTTGTGTGTGTGTGGTGTGCGTGCGTGTGGTTGTGTGTGTGTGTGTGTGTGTGTGTGTGTGTGTGTGTGTGTGTGTGTGTGTGTGTGTGTGTGTTGTTTGCTCGCGCGCAATTTTGTCATTACACAGAGCTTCATACTAACGATATACTTACGCAACATACTATAGGTAACTAGTATTCAACAGACTCAATCAGACAATCACATCATCACATGATCAAGGAGGAAAAGAAAGACTCGGGGACTCACCTGTAGATACTCTCCTTGGACATCATCCTGTCGACCACCACCAGCACCATGGAACACACATGCACACCAGTATACCTCACTTACACAACAGCTCAACTTCCATCGAGTCTTCCCACACATCACAGCATATCTGTTGCTTTAAACATTCACCATGTCCTCACTCCCACAGTGCACCTGGTATATAATGTCTCTCTTTGGCAAAACACATTTTGTTGCAGTTTTCCCTAAAGCTCCTTTCACGACATGTCTCCTTTTTTTGTTTTTGTCTTTTTACATCACTTCTTGTTAACTGTGCCACTCTTGTGTCTGTTTGATTGGTAGTTTGACACACGAGAAAAGATGGCCAAGTGATCGATTTTTTTTTTATAAATCCCTCTCTGGCTTCCAGTTTTGTTAAGAGCGGTATACAAAGAGGCTGAAATCAATCTTCACTGATTCCCTGTTCGAGTAAGCATAAAAAAAATTTTATCAAAAAAATTACATACTTGAATTGCTCATTTTTAAATGCATAGCATCTACCGTTCGGTATATTTTTTCAACCTAGATGTTGTTCCTCAACACACTGGTGCTCCTGTGGTGACCATCCCATGTCCTTCCGAAGTCACAAAGGAGTGACAGCTTTTTCTCCATGACAGCTCCATCACTTTGAAATTCCTGGCCGAGTGATGTCAGCCACACCCAAGCACCCCTGAGGGTTTTCCACGCATCCTTATATGCACATAGATAAATAAATACAGAAATAAACCAAATGTCTTCCCTTGTGGAAAAGATTTTTCGAGCACACAAAAACCCAACGCGGCAGAATATTGTTTTTCTAAAGCGAACAACTTTATCGCGTTATGAACGCTAACACAAGAACCCCAAACTCAAACACAAAAAAGCAACAACAACAGCAAAAAAAACAACAAAAAAAACCAACAACAACAAAAAATTTGGCGGCGAGAGCAAATGACTTCAACACGGAGAGTGGTGTCAGAGGGACACTGACAGTGAGGGAGGGAGGGAGGGAAAGAGAGACAAGAGACTTCAACTTTGCGGAAACGTTTTGATTGCACAGCCTCTGTTCAAACGTGCTTCCATGGCAATGTTTAACAACTCAACCCCTCTCCCTCCTCCAACCCCTTCTTCTTTCTTAACCCCCTCCCATCCTCCTCATCTTCTCTCCTTGGGAGGGAGAGAGAGAGAGAGAGAGACAGACAGACAGAGAGACAGAAGACAGACAGACAAGACAGACAGACAGACAGACAGACAGACAGACAGGACAGGTAACAGGACAAAACTGTCAGGGAAAACCTTTCATCATCAATGGAGAGCAATTACAAAGTACAGCACTGGCACAAACAGAAACGAATCCAAGTGAGATAGATAGATAGATAGATAGATAGATAGATAGATAGATAGATAGATAGATAGATAGATAGATAGATAGATAGATAGATAGAGAGATGGATGGATGGATGGATGGATGGAGAGAGAGAGAGAGAGAGAGAGAGCCAGCAGCCAGCAGCCAGCCAGCCAGACAGCCAGCCAGCCAGAGACAGACAGAGAGGGAGAGGCAGAGATAGAGTATGGAATCAAAAT
>CM060327.1:6757956-6780456 GCA_030674155.1 Stramonita haemastoma | reverse complement strand
CATTCGAAGCTGAGGAGTGTGCTTTTTCTGCTCTTTCCCATGTGCCCTGACTCGTGTGTGGTATGGGCGCTAGTCTTTGGAAGAGGTGATAGATAAACTGGGTTGGGCTGTGCTGGATACACTCAGCACACAGAACAGAACTGGAGCCCTGAGAAGTTTAAGCACTGACAAAACCGCGCGAAGAATCAACTCATGAGTTTTGTTTGTTTTTAAAAAATGAAAAAGAAAGAAAAACGAGTTCGAAACCCGATTTTGTGTGTGTGTGTGTGTGTGTGTGTGTGTGTGTGTGTGTTGTGTGTGTGTGTGTGTGTGTGTGTGTGTGTGTGTGTGTGTGTGTGTGTGTGTGCGCGCGCGCTGCGTGCTTGGCTTGCGCACTGTGGTGTGTTGTTGTGTGTGTGGTGCGTGCGTGTGTGTGTGTGGCACGCATGCAATGAACCTAAAAAGTTTTATCACTTCCAACTCCGCTACCCATAAACCCCGTTTATCACTTTAATGGAATACGAAAAAACGTTTTGGGCGAAATGGAATTATAAAAACGCGCACTCCCCCCCCCCCTCCCTTGCTGCATCTTTCCTCTCTTGCCTACCCCTTTATTTTTTATAAGACATAAAAATCATATCACGCCAAGCTCCCCCCCCCCCCCAACTATTTTTTTTTGTTTTTATAAATAACTAAACTTAATCTTATACAGTTCCGCTTGGGGTGGTCCTTATATACACATTATGTTGTAAACAGTTCACACACGAACTGAATGAGAATTCCAGGTGACAACAGCAGACTCGCCAACACAGAAAGAAGAAAACGTATCATCGAAATACAGCCAGACCACCAACGTATGAGCGGGGGGAGGGGGGGATAGCTGGCATATCCAGAGAAGTACAGACGGACAAACACATCAGCTGAGTATTAATATTCGTATAATAGCAGTAGGGCAGACCAACACTCTAAAATAAAACCAAAAAAATTAGAGTTTCTCAAACCAATGTTTCCGACACAGAATTTTCCATAAAACCTGTGCAGCACCTACTTTTTCCGTAAGAAAAATGTAGATTAAAAAATAAAAGGACTGTACATGTGGACGAGTCAACATACACACACGCACGCACGCGTATATTATCAACCTAAACAAAACCAAACAAATCTAACGATTTTTCCACAGACGCTATCGCCTAGGGTTTAAGACCATTTTTCAATGCCGTGGGTCCAGAAGCTCCTAGGTTCATATCTCGACAATGGCGTCTCCTGGTGAATTAAGGGTGGGGACTTTAAGATCTTCCAGGTCAACGTGAAGTACAGACATGCCAGTGCCTCAATTCCACTTGTGCATATATGCATAAGCAGAAGATAACACATCTTAAGGATCCCGTAATGCAGATCATGTGAGCGTTCTGTGGGTAACAGAAACACAATTAAACCTAGCATGCAAATTGTACAATGAAATGAGCTTCTCTAAAGTCGGAATAGTTATGTCGGCTGATCTGAGGCCAGCGTGCAGCCCTCCTGCAAAATGACAAGCAGAGGAGAAGACCAGGAGCTGTGCACCCCATTCGGTAAGGGAACGTAGAGATGAAACAGTGAGGAACATGAATCATAAAAAAAACCAAGTTGAACAAAACGAAAAAAAAAAAAAGCAAAACAAACGCCCGGACGAAAACTTCGCACTTCATAAGATGATGGTAAGAATCGAATCTGCCGAAATCGCTAGGGTTTTGTTTTTGTTGTTGTTGTTGTTGTTTGTTGTTGGGTTGGTTTTTTTTAGCACATGTACACCAACGCACAGACCAAAACCAAGCTAAGAGATTCCTATAATAACACTGTTAAGCATAAATTGTCTCTCTTGACTTGAACCAGTAAGCAGTATAAATAGTGATGTTATAGTAGTAGTAGTAGTAGTAGTAGTAGTAGTAGTAGTAGTAGTAGTAGTAGTAGTAGTAGTAGTAGTAGTAGTAGTAGTAGACCCACAGGGCTGGAGGTCAAACGGTATGATTAATTCCCATTCAGTATTAGCGTTCGTCAGCGGGTAGAGGTGAGAAAGTACTACTAGTACTAGTAGTGTAGTTGCAGTAGTAGTTGTAGTTGTAGTAGTAGTTGCAGTAGTAATAGTAGTAGTAATAGTAGCGGTAGTGGCAGTAGCAGAAGTAGAGGAAGTACAGGAAGTAGCAGTCGTAGTAGTAGTTTGTTGTTGCTGTAGTGGTAGTAGTGGTAATTGTAGCAGTAGCAGTGCAGAAGTAGTAGAAACAATAGTAGCCATGACAACACTACTACTACTACTGCTGCACATCACAACCACCACCACCACCACCACCACTACTACCACTACTACTACTACTTCTACTACCACTACTACCACTACTACTACTACTACTACTACTACTACTACTACTACTA
Organism: Stramonita haemastoma; assembly: GCA_030674155.1. Lineage (NCBI taxonomy): Eukaryota > Metazoa > Mollusca > Gastropoda > Neogastropoda > Muricidae > Stramonita > Stramonita haemastoma. Next base: position 6,778,068 of record CM060327.1, on the reverse strand, counting down.
CTACTACTACTACTACTACTACTACTACCACTACTTCTACTACCACTACAACAACTACAACTCCTGCTACTCAGCATCACTACCACAGCAACTGCTAAGATCACAACACTGGAACCATCACTGCCACAGACACACAGCACAGAAGAAAAGAGAAATCCACCATGGCAGGTTACACAACAACGCGCACACAGAGGATACTTTCCAGGACAGGGTAAAGAAGCTGCAGACAGGTGAATGAGGGTTCTAGCTCGCTATAAGCATGCTCTACACCTTTACTATCGGGCAAACCACCCTCCCAAGACAACGGAGTCACCCTACCTCCCCTCCCCCCCCCCAAACCGTTCTCTCCCCCCTTTCTCGTACACCCACACACAAGGATGCACTTTATCTCCTTCCCTGTGGAGAAAAAACAAAAATCTTCAGACGGTACGTACCCAATTCCTTGCCCTTCTGTTTGTTTATCTGTCTCCTGTTTCTATGCTTTGGCTTATCAACGACGTGTGTTGTGTGTGTGTGTGTGTGTGTGTGTGTGTGTGTGTGTGTGGTGTGTGTGTGTGTGTGTGTGTGAGTGTGTATGTGTGTGTTTTGTGCATGCACGTGTATACATGTGTGTGCGTGTGCGTGTGCGCTTGCTCGCTCTCTAACCTACTTTTTTATATTTAATGAGCTCTGAATTCTTATCTTGATTCAGTTGTCTTGTTTATGTACATGTGCATGCTCGTTCGTGTCTGTGGTAAACCTTGTGTGTGTATGTATATACTCTTTGTCGTATATATACTTTTTGTCGAATAATAATATATATATACATAATATTTTGTCGATATATATACTATTTTGTCGATATATATATATATACGTATATATATATATAATATATAATATATAATAAAAATATATAATAATATATATGCATACGTGTGTGTGTGTGTGTGTGTGTGTGTGTGTGTGTGTGTGTGTGTGTGTGTGTGTGTGTGTGAAGGCAGGGAAGGGGGAAGGTGCCGTGGGTGAGGGTGGGGTGAGGATGGGGTAAACTCTCCAACAGGATCGTTTTTAAAATAGCATTCTAGAACAGACAGGCCAATGATTAAGGACCAAAGACAACGGTTCAGCAAGGCAATAATCGCTTTCATACACACAATGAAGGATACTGTTTACAAGGGTGAATCATTTCTACGAGACAAATCATGAAAACGAGCTACGTGACACACCATAACATACCATTACCATCACTTAGAGCAGATGCCATTTTTTTCCTGTCAGATTTTTTATCTCAATAAAACAAAACAAATCCTCAACGTGCAACAAATACAGACTTGCAAGTGCATGTATGTGACTAAACTGTTCCAACCACCATGCTGTATGTAGCCTTTGCTGATCAGATAAGGTGTATAGATAGTGTAGAGAGGAGGAGGAAGTGTGGCTAAAAGGTCTGACACCCTGGTGGCCTGTTTCTCACCTCTACCCGCTGACGAACGCTAATACTGAATGGGAATATAATCATACCGTTTGACCTCCAGCCCTGTGGGTCCATCATGTCAAGGGTTCAAATCTCGGTAGTGGCGTCTGGTGAATTAAGGACTTTTACCTTGGTTCCGTCAAGTGTAGACTCGACAGTGACTTAATTCCCTCTGAGTTTACATACACTGACACAGAAGGCCGAATGTGCGCCTTAAAAATTCCGTAAATCATGTCTGCGTTCGATGGGTTATAAAAACATACCCAGCATGCAGCTAGTACCAGGAAAGGGATAAAGGCTCTGCCAGGTTCAACTTCCCTAAAGAGGCACTGTCTGAAACACTCAGTGCCGCGCCCTTCACACTCCTCCTGGAGTTAAGGGAGAAGAGGATAAGAGAAGAAGAAAGTCACGTTCATACACAACAGTTGTACTCCTAGCTAAGGAACAATGCTTGAATTTGTGAAGGTCATGATGAATACAAAAAATGTCCTGACGGGAAACGCCCTCTCTCTCTCTCTCTCTCTCTCTCTCTCTCTCTCTCTCTCTCTCTCTCTCTCTCTCTCTCTCTCTCTCTCTCTTGAGTAGCTTCTCTTGTTTGGCAACCAGCAGGACGTTTTACTCCACAGCTCTAAAAAGGTATCAGTTTATCCTGTGAATATGAATCCATCGTGCCTGTAGGACTGCCTCCAATTCTTGAATGCCTGTTGAATTCTCTGCATGCTGTGTGACACTTCAGTGACATCCTTAATGATAGACAGTAAAGGTGATAACACTGTTGTTGTTCTCCGTCTGTCAGCCAACACTTCCATGCAACCCCCTGTGACTGAAGATAGCACTGTAATTTACATACGTAAGTGTCCTTCCCAGGTAAGAAGATAGCACTGTGATTTACATACGTAAGTGTCCTTCCCAGGTAAGAAGATAGCACCGTAATTTACATACGTAAGTGTCCTTCCCAGGTAAGAAGATAGCACTGTGATTACGTAAGTGTCCTTTCCAGGTAAGAAGAGACAGAAAGCAGGCTGAGGCGCACAAGACTGAGACATGCAGAACAAAACCGGAGATGAAAGACAGTGATCCATCCCCTTCAGGTTTATTTTTGCCGACCACTCCCAGTTAATATCATATTACTGACCAACAGGCAGAAGAACTTGTTACTACCGACAGTTTCTCACACACTCAACGCACCTAGTCAGCACCAGTATCTTCAAATGACTTGGTATTTGACGAACAGCGAATCGATATGTCGCTATGTGATATGGACACTCACACTTAATATGTCGTAGGCAATGTCTGAAACAGTTCGATGGTAACACCTGCAAGAAGACAGATGATTGTCGTGGCACAATGAAAAGGATGCCAGTCGCCAGCAAAACTATCTGACTGTGATTCAATTTGCGTGATCCTTGACCACGATCATTCATTGACAGTGTTTATCATATACATTCAGTTTACTCCAAAATGTAGTCACCATGTCATGATATTTCTTTCGTGTTTCTGAAATGTTTTGGATATTTTGCATTGTGTACAGTCCCCTCCCCTCTGTCCTGTATGAAAGGACTGTAAAACATGTTTCATAAAACTATTTTACTCTCTCTCTCTCTCTCTCTCTCTCTCTCTCTCTCTCTCTCTCTCTCTCTCTCTCTCTCTCTCTCTCTCTCTCTCTCTCTCTCTCTCTCCCCTCTCTCCCCTTTCCTCAATGTCTCTGTCTCTCATACTCGTTTCTCTGACAGCTTCTTTTCACTGAAGATTCTCTTTCCAGACAACGTTTCGTTACGGAATAGACAGACAGGAAGAAATACGGTTATGTACACACCTCTCATCACTCTGGTCATAAAAGACATAGTTTTTCTGCTAACTGACTTCTTGGGGTCTTTTTCCACGCATAAACACGCTTTCAACTCTTGCCAGCGTTTTTTGCTCCGTCGGAGCACATAAATTGACATCCAACTTACAGACTTGAGGGTACGTTTGGTGGTTGCGGCGTAAGTGTGTGTTGTGTTGTGTTGTGTTGTGTTGTGTTGTGTTGTGTTGTGTTGTGTTGTGTTGTGTTTGTGTTGTGTGTGTGTGTGTGTGTGTGTGTGTGTGTGTGTGTGTGCGTGTGTGTGTGCGCGTGCGTGCGTGCGTGCGTGCGTGCGTATGGTATGTATGTCTGTGTCTGTGTGATGTGCTGTGTGTGTGTGTGTGTGTGTGTTTTGATTTTTTTTTTAGCTTTGTTTCGCTTTGTTTTGTTGTTTTGGTTGTGTTTTTTTGTTTGGTTGGTTGTTGTTTTGTGATAACGGCCATTCTTTATCCTTGACATTACTGCGTCTTTGAAGAAAATCCAATAAATAACTGGGAGTTAAATGACAATTATGTAGCTCAGAGAGAGATGAGGAGCGCTATAAATCATTCTCCTCTTTTCCTATCAAATGAGAGAGAGAGAGAGAGAGAGAGAGAGAGAGAGAGAGAGAGAGAGAGAGAGAGAGAGAGAGAGAGGAGAGAGAGAGAGAGAGATGCGTTTGTTGCAGACAATAAATACAAATGCCATTTTAACTGCCTCTCATAAGAGAGAGCAGTATGAAAGAAAGACGGGGGGGGGGGGGTGGGGGGGGGGGTAGAGGGAGAGTGTGAAAGAGACAGACAGACAGAGAGAAAGAGGGGGAGAAGACAGACAGACAAAGCAGACAGAGGAGAGAGGAAAGACAGACATAGAGAAAGACAGACAGGGAAAGGCGGAAATGGCGAGGGTGAAAGCAGTTTTACATGACACAACATGTCAATCAGGACAGATGCCTACCTGGCTCTTTCCTCGTGACGCTAATGATTTCACAGTCCCTCTCCCCTACCCTCTCCCCCTCCTCCTCCCAAACACACACACACTTACCTCTGTTTTTTCCATTTACACCCCCTTCCCTTTCTTTTAGAACGTTCTAAATCACCCTCTCCATATCCCACACCTCTTACATCCCCTCCCCTTCACCCATAAACCACCCTCCCTTTCTTCCCTCTACCCGTAAACACAACATCCCCCCTTCTAACCCCCCCCCCTCCTCCCCATTCACAACAACGTTATTTTCTCAGCCAGTTTCTTAAGCCTCAAGAAGGAGGAACTCTTTTCCATCCGCACACAACCAAGATGATCAGTGGTCCTGAGGTGACGCTCAAACCTTGTTGTGTGTTTGTCCGTCGTGTTCGACGATGACCTCCAAACAGCAGAGGAGGCAGCTGCTGTTTCGGAAACTGGGCAGAAATTTGATTATAGTGGAGATGCCTTGCCCACAGCACACCCCCACTCTCTCGGCCAAGAGGGCATAAAGACAGTCAGCGTTGGAGATGTTCTCCAAAGGCAACTAGCCCCCAGGGCTGCAGCACTGTGCAAGTCAAGCCTCCTAGTCGGAGAGTCATAGTCGATCACTAAAGACTAAGCTGTGAAGTAGAATTCCATGAGTGGGAAAGCCACTGGTCATACAGCCTCTCACTTTGCTGATCCCCCCAGCATCAATGGTTTAATCAAGAACTGTGATAAAGCCCAGGCGCTGAAACCTACAGAGAGAGATATTGCAGGTTCCATCCCCGCATGACCCCGACCTTTTCCCCTACACCCACTACACCTGAAGTGGTGTCTATTTGCTAGTCTTTACCTCCCCCCCCCCTCCCCCACCCCAATTTCATCACAGCCATTTTTTTTCTTCTTTTTTTTTTAGACAGGTGGAGAGAATTACTGAAAGGACTGCCATCTACCGTTTTGAGTACTTTCCGCTTTGATGCTGATTTAAACAAGTGGAACGTTGGAGGAAGCTGGTTGCACGCAAAATCTTCAGTGGTGCCCCCACGGTCTACAGGACTACGGGATAGGTGAAGGTAAAGAAACCTACGAACTCAGAAACAGAATTCGTGCATTACTTTGGGTTTTTTGTTTTGTTTTGTTACACTGACAGTTGCTGGAGCATCATTTTTAAGAAGTACGTCACTTGATGCTTTTGTTTTTTTTTTCAACAGGTGGAAAACAGCATCCATCCATCCATCCATCCATCCATCCATCCATCCATCCATCCATCCATCCATCCATCCATCCATCCATCCATCCATCCATCCATCCATCCATCCATCCATCCATCCATCATCCATCCATCCATCCCATTTCCCTTCTTCTCACACTGCTACAGCGAACTGTACTGACCGCATTTTCAGTACCCATTAAAATTCAGTAAAGCATTTCCAGTGACAATTTACAATTCAGTAAAGCATTTTCAGCGCCCATTTACAATTCAGTAAAGCATTTTCAGGTACGCATCTCGGCTGTGTAACGTCCTGAAAAGTGTATGACTGGTGATAATTCATGCTTTTGACATTTTTCAACAACCATACGTCAGCCGCAGATAACCAGTGTTAGCTCAGGCTTCATCAATCAGTAATAACTGGCGGGGAATGTTTCTTTTGATGCTCGTCCTTCATCATAGCCCAGCTAAAGTGCCTGGGATTTATTGTGCGCGTGATTTTTTTTTGTTTTGCTCTCTCTCTCTCTCTCTCTCTCTCTCTCTCTCTCTCTCTCTCTCTCTCTCTCTCTCTCTCTCTCTCTCTCCCTCTCTCTCTCTCCCTCCCTCCTTCTTCTCCTTCACACACACACACACACACACACACACACACACACACACACACACACACACACACACACACACACACACACACACAGAGTACATCAACAGTTATCCAGAAATTAAAACTGGCACAAGTACAAGCCAGGTTTAAAGCCGGTAATTTGGCACAAGAGGCAAAAATACTTGAAAAGCGAACTGTGCAATACTGCATCAATCTAGGTGAGTGGTTTGGGGGATTTTTTTTCAAGTGCAAAATACTCTCTTGCATAATCATTACCTGTGCACCTGCGTGAGCGCACAGAGAGAGAGAGAGAGAGGAGAGAGAGAGAGAGAGAGAGAGGAGAGAGAGAGAGAGAGAGAGAGAGAGAGAGAGAGAAGACAGACAGACAGACAGACAGACAGACAGACAGACAGACAGACAGACAGACAGACAGAGACAGAGAATGAGACAGAGAAAGCGAGAGAGACAGAGAAAGCGAGAGAGACAGAGAAAGCGAGAGAGACAGACAGAGAGTGAGAGATACTCAGAGAGAGAGAGAGAGAGAGAGAGAGAGAGAGAGAGAGAGAGAGAGGAGAGAGAGAGAGAGAGAGAGAGAGGAGAGGGAGAGGGAGACAGACACAGACAGAATGATACAAAGAGATTACACAAGCATGTGCTCGTATGTGCGTGCGTACATGCATGCATGCGTGCGTGTGTGCGTGCGTGCGTTGTTGTTGCTGTTGTTGTTGTGCGTGCGTGTGGTGGTTATTATTGTTGTTGCTGTTGTTGTTGTTGTTGTAGTTCTTCTTCTTGTTGTTCTCGTTCTTCTTGTACTTCTTCTTTCCCCCAAGACTTTCCTAGTCTGCATAGTTAATGGAAAAGGAGTACAGGCATGCGTGGTGTGCATTCTTTTTTCTTTCTTCTTTTTCTTCTTTCCCCCCAAGACTTTCCTAGTCTGCATAGTTAATGGAAAAGGAGTACAGGCATGCATGGTGTGCAGGCTACAACAGTATGGTCCATTACTCCTGTCAGCGTTATTATCTCAGCAACATCGACAGCTACAGTTCTGGCTCAGTCACACATACAGGCATTAGGGCTTTATGTGACACTTTATCAAGAACTGATTTAGCCAAAAGTGGTATTTATTCTGAGATACTTAATTACGAATTCATAGCACTTCAAGTACAAAATTTCGCGTTCTGCTTAAAACACACACACGCACGCACGTACGCACGCACGCACGCACACACGCACGCGCACGCACACACAACACACACACACACACACACACACACACACACACACTCACACACACACACCCCAAAAAACAAACAAATAAACAAAACAACCCACCGAACAAACTCGCACATAAAAACAAGCAAAACATTAACAACAACAAAAAGACCAACAACAAAAATCCCCTAAAGGGGTGTGTGTATGTTAGGGGGTAAGTGGGTGTCTAGGGTTGTAATTACTGTAAACTATGAACTTTCATCTCCAAGTCCTTTCTGTCCTGAATAAGAAATGACACAAAGAGTTCAACGTCCTTTTTTTTAAAAAACTGTTTATTTATTTTCCTGAAATGGGTTTCAACAGATGGCCCGAACAGCTCTGGAGCAGAGTCTGCAGAAGCTTTATTTCTCTCCAGGCACTGTTATATCTGTGCTTCGTATTCATATCTTTGCTTTTGTTTCATCATCAAACTGCAAGTTTGGTAACCCTCTGCGTCTGTGGAAATGCCAACTGCTCTTTCTGTGAACAGTATGCCTGCTTTCTCAAAATATATGTGCCAGATGTTTTGCTTGACACAGACTTTTTCTTTCTTTCCCCATCTTTTCTTTTCTTCCGTTTCTTTGATCCACAAGCATGAACACATTGTGGTAAAGGGCCCTTCTTTAGAAGATGTTTTTTCTTCCATTAGACACGCATACAGTAAGCTTTTTGCTTGTTGATAGAGAGATTTTTTTAACCCATGCACTTTTTCAGTTGGTTTTTTTCAGCAGTTTTCACATTGTTCTCAGAGTGTTGAAAGTCATGTAAATGACCAAGCTACTGGCATATTGTAGGTTTATTTCAATGTGTGTAGTAAGTGTCCCTTTCAGTTTTTTCTTCACAAGATCAAGTCTGGTCCGTGTTTGGTGTTTTGTTTAGATTTCCCATAGGCCCAGGTTTTCCGTGACAGCTTTAGTCCTACATGACCCTTGTTGTCAGTTGGAGTTTAGCAATAAGGACAACAAAATCTGCATGAATGTTTTCCAGACTCTGCCTCTGTGAATACCAGAAGATTATTTTCAGCATAGCTATGAGACAATTTCCAGTTATGTTAGAGTTCATATAATGTTTTATTTTCCTTTAAGAAAGAGCATGGTTCTAATGATACTGAAGAGTGAGTTGTACTATTTCTGTGATGATGTTTTCTCATTTATTGCTTTTATGTAAGGCTGGTAATCCGCTAAAATTTCTGTTTTAAAAACAAATTGTTATTTCATTTTATCTTTAGATAATACAGTATTCATATTTCTCACAGACTGGCCTAAAAAAAAATGATACCTTTGCACAGGAAGAAAGTTCTGGTTAAAAAATCAACAACTTGAACTGCTAGCTAGCTCATCTAAAATGATACTTTTTTCTGATTAAAAAAATACTTTGTATTTGTAGCATCTTTCTTAATAACTACCACAGATTAAATGAAAAGTAATGCTAAAAAAAAAAGCCCAGAGAAGAGGCAGACCTGCAGTCTGTGCCCCCATTGCTCTAGCATTCTCTGAGGACACATCTCTGATGCTGCACAGTGCAGTGCTGAATTGTGGCTGCAGCCAACAAACAAGAACCATGGTGCATGCATGGCACTTTGAGCTCCTTCCTATGTGAAGGATTTCGGGGAAAAGGTTGCACGTGCAATACATATGATAGGGCTTTATCAGAACATACTTCTAGCCTGCACCTCTTCCCTGGTTTACAAACACGTGTGTCAGCTCATACTCTCTTGCCTGTAACAAGCATATACACACCTACGTATGGATGCAGGTTGGCCCATGCAAGTGCATGCACACACACACGCACACACACACACACACGCACGTACACACACACACACGCACACACGCACGCACACACACACACCCTGACATTAACAGCACAGAACACCAAAGACAAGAAAAAAAACTACGGCTGAAGAAGGAGAGGCAACAATTGTACCGACAGATTTCGAAAGCTGTGTGCTATACCGATGCCAGCTGTTCATCATAACAAATACACATGGTCTGTTTCAACAACATTGTTTGCAGCCCATAGATTTTGTTTTAACAAGAATGCACAGCCTCAGAATGAGATAAAGAAGACAACTACTTCCCCCCCCTCCCCAATTTTCATCCTTTCTTTAGCTAGGGCCCTTCTGAGGTTCACCCATGGTGATATTTTGTATATGCAGCCATTTGCCCACCATAGAGGTAGCCGCATTCCGACTTCGGGGATGATGTCTAAACACGACACCTGTGTGCATGTATTTAAAAGATTGTCTTTTGTTCCTAGAAAGTTAAAGTTAAACGTTCCTACTGCCCTAAAATGGATTACTTTTGGGAAAGGTAGAACTGTTTCTAAAGCGAATGCAAAATGTTCTGTAAGTGTTTGTGCACATGACCCTGGGTTTATAGTTAGTTTCATCATAAGGACTTTTGGAGGAGTGGAGTCGGTACTAAGGTTAACTCCAGACGAAAAATCCCCCCCCCCCCACCCCACAGGTGTTTTAGTGGTGGCTCAAACCAGAATCATCAGATCATGAGATCCTAGCCTATACCATCCCCTGAAAAACAACAAGAGGACGTCTGCAACTGGACACAGAATCCATTGCACATAGAGGACTGTCCACAGATTCTTAGCAAAACTGTCCACAAGATTCTTAGCAAAACTGTCCACAAGATTCTTAGCAAAACTGTCCACAAGATTCTTAGCAAAACTGTCCACAAGATTCTTAGCAAAACTGTCCACAAGATTCTTAGCAAAACTGTCCACAAGATCTTAGCAAAACTGTCCACAAGATTCTTAGCAAAACTGTCCACAAGATTCTTAGCAAAACTGTCCACAAGATTCTTAGCAAAACTGTCCACAAGATTCTTAGCAAAACTGTCCAAAAGGCTCACTTCTGGAGCAGACAAACTGCTATGTTGAGCAGTCATCCAACCAACAACTCAACATGCTGAGCAGAAGGGAATACTACTGAGCCAAAACTTGACAGAACTGAGCAGATGGGTTGTGTCACTAAGCCCCAACTCACCTGTTGAGAAACAAACTACTGAGCTATGACTCACCTGTTGAGCACCAGATATCACAGAGCAATGACTCACCTGTAAAAAAGATGTTAGCTATGACTCACCTGTTAAGCAAAAATTACTGAGCAATGACTCACCTGTGAAATAGACATTACAGAGTAGTGACTCACCAGTAAAACACATTACAGAGCTATGACTCACCTGTTGAGCAGACATTACAGAGCTATGACTCACCTGTTGAGCAGATCTACATTACAGAGCAGTGACTTGACTCACCTGTTGAGCAGACAGGACCAGCGGTTGTTGAGTCTCTCCAGCTGGGTGCGCGTGTTGGCGAGGTCGTGGTTGGCGTAGTCCTGCATCAGCTTCTGGCCCTGCTCCTTCAGCCTGTCCACTGCCTGCTGCCTGCGGGACACCTCCTCCTGCAGACCCTGCAATACAGTGCAACACAGCAAGACATTACTGAAAATGCCACTGATACATAACATACAACACAGCAAAGCAAGACATGACACTGAAAATGCCTCCGATACATGTAACTGCCCACACAACACAGCACAGCACAGCAAGACATGATACTGGAAATGCCATTGATACACGTAACTGCCAATGCAACAAGACACATACCTGAAAATGCCACTAAAGACACATCACTGAAAATGCCACTAAAGACACACTTTGAAAATGCCACTAAAGACACCCCCTGAAAATGCCTCTGATACATAAAACTGTGAATGCCATGGATACACATAACCGACACACAGACACAATCATAGATGTACTCACACAATGTAAGTAGTTTCAGCACAGGAGCAGCAGCATCAGAAGTAAGTGTGTGCATTTGTGCTTGTGTGTGTATGTATGAAGGGGGGGGAAGGGAGTGATTATGTGTGTGCATGTGCTTCACATCACAACATATAAAACACATACAGACACACACCACACTATGCTCCGTCCACTACATGTCCAACCACATCAGTTACCCATTGCTACTACCCACCTACCCTTTCACCCACATATACTACCCAAAACTGAACAGGCCCCCCACATGCACGCACACACGTGCACACCCACACCCACACACACCCACACTCACACAACACACATACAACACACACACACACACCACACTACACACCTCATGCCGTTTGAGCAGCGTGTCCCCATGCGGGCCAGAGGAAGGGGTCAAGGGTGTGGAGTCAAGGTCAGCCTCCACCTGGTCGAGCCACTGCTCGAGGTCGGCGTAGTGGTGGTGGAAGTGGCGACACTCCAGCAACATGGCGTCCAGCTCTGTGCGCCGCTGCTCTGCCTTGCCTCTTGCCCACTCCCACTGGGTCTGCAGACTGGACACTGCCAGGACACACAGGGGGGAGAGAGATCGGGGTAGTGGTGGTGGTGGTGGTAGTGGTGGTGGTAGGGGGGTGGTGGGGTAGTGGTGGTGGTAGGGGGTGGTGGTGGTGGTGGTAGGGGGGTGGTGGTGGTGGTGGTGGTGGTAGTGGTGGTAGTGGTGGTAGTGGTGGTGGTGGTGGTTGTGGTGGTAGTAGTAGTAGTAGTAGTAGTAGTAGTAGTAGTAGTAGTAGTAGTAGTAGTAGTAGTAGTAGTAGTAGTAGTAGTAGTAGTAGTAGTGGTAGTAGTAATAGTGGTGGTGGTGGTGGTGGTGGTGGTGGTGGTGGTGGTGGTGGTGGTGGTGGTGGTGGTAGTAGCAGTAGCAGAAGTAGTAGTGTATGTGTGTGTGTGTGATGGAGGAGAGAAGAGAGAGAGAGAGAGAGAGAGAGAGAGAGAGAGAGAGAGAGAGAGAGAGAGAGAGAGAGAGAAGAAGAGAGAGAAGAGAGAGAGAGAAGAAGAGAGAGAGAGAGAGAGAGAAGAGAGAGAGAAGTAAGTAAGTAAGTAAGTAAGTGTAAGGTGTGTGCATGCATTCTTTCATGCACTCACATGTTCAACTTTTTGATGTACCTGTAGTTGTCTCTGTGTGCTGGGCTCTTGTAGGACAGGTGATCCAAAAGCTATTATTACTATCAATATTATCATCATTTTTATTAGTATTATATTATTGTTGCTGTTGTTAAAACCTCATCATCATCATTATCATAATCATTTATCATCATCATCATTGTTATTGTTGCATTTGTTGCTACTATTAGTACTACTGTTGCTGATCTTTTTTCCCCTCACTGCTATTTGCAAACCACTCATACCAATCTCATCACACACATCCTGAACAGAAATAAATAGTATTTGAGAAATTCCATCAGAAGGGGCTAAAACAATAAGGTTGCAAAACACACACAAAAACCACACAAAAATCTACAATCCCCCAAAACTCCACAAAGACCAAAACATAAGTACTGACCTTGGTCCCTGACGACCTTCTTGTCCGTCTCGCTGTGGGCAGTTTGCTGGATGTGGTCAGCAGTGGACAACACCTCGTCCAGCTGGGGACGTCGGTTCTCCAGATCCTGAAGCAACGTCTGCAACACCACCAAACCAACAGTGACACAATGACATAAAACTACCAAAACTTATAGGCACAGACAGCATCACCGTCTTCATAATAATACACTGTATGATCCCACACTTTAACACATGCAAAGACACAAGCTGCAAAATTCAAATTTCCGAAAATTTAAAGAATTTTAAGAAATGTCAAAGGTTACCTGTCTTGGTGAACACAAGTAACCATGAATATACCAACATATTATGCTGTCCAGGTTTTATATTAACACATTTCTCTGACAATCTATTCTAAAAGTAGTTTCCCTTGGTTGTCTTGTTGCATAAAATATTATCTCCTATTTTACACTTCTTGCCTTTCTGAGCCTGTAGAGGCTGTGCACAATACTGAGAGGGGACAGCTGGAAAAGCAATGCTCATCCAAAAATCTTGCCAAACCTGGTTTTGCAAAGGAAGCAATTTCTGAGAAATCTGCAAAGCTAGAGATAGCACTTAGGCACATACCATACCTACCATAGCTAGGGACATAAAAGACAGGCAAAAACATTGCATATGCAAAATCTCACCACTGGTAAACATCGAGCTCTAGATGAGCATGAGGAACAAAACAAAACAACAAGAAAAACAACACACAGAAAATGATAATAAAGGTAGGACATACATTCACACAGACAGAAAAGATGAGAACAGACATACTTTTTTGTTTACAACACAAGACAAGAAAGCTCCAAGTAAGCACAATGGAAAACAAACACACACACACACCAACATAAGCAAACACAGTTAACTTGGTTTACTGAGCACACACTGGTCCTGAAACACCACACAACTACAGTTTGCCCAACATCATCATGATGACCTCACCCCAGGAACCATGACCACTTTTCCCTGCTAACAAAATCGCAATATCTACTGAACTTTGGTATAAAAAAAAACCAGCAAAGTAAAGGAAAACAACTTGTTTTGATATAAAATGGAGAGTTTTGAGCAAGGACAATACTACTTTTAAAGCATGTAAATTATCAGTTTAAATACTTTAACAACTGCATACTCCACAATACTAAAACCCTGTGTCTTAGAGAATACGACAACAATAAGTTAAAACTCAAATCATATCCACTTCTAACTTAATCAAACAAACCCAGAAACTTACACTTCTTAAAACAAACAAAACTACAAAAAAGCCTATACAAATCACCCGATCCCTCCTAGATAATTTTGAAGCCAATTCTCAAACAGGCCAGTACTGTCAGAAATTCACCAGGTGAATCAACTCAAAAGTACAGTGTACAATTAAATCACACAAAATCAAAGTCAGACAAAAACAAGCATCACACAGCCATGATACACTGAAAAATTGTCAGAGCATAGAATAACACAGGACACGTAGTGAAGCAAAAAAAACAAAAAAGATCAGATCAAATGGGGAAGTTAAAGAGTTACCAAAACTTCACGTGGATAGATATCAACAAGTAATCTGCACAATATGAATAAAGATCAACCATTCACAGGGATGCAGAAACAAACAGCCTGTGAGGAGAAGGGCAGAACAGAAAATGATGTAGCCAAATACCAGAAAAGTTAACTACATAATAACACAGCCTCATTCTTTCTAACCCCTATATGAATGGATTTTCAGCTTTTTTAACATGATACATACTGTAAAACTGAAGACAATGAATAATTATCACATATTATCATCATCATAAGCCAAAGGTATATATCACAGAACTCTGTCAGAACAAATCAAAGTACACATATTCAAAAGTATTCAAGTGCCATGTCAATGTGCAATATGAAAAAAAATCAATGGCTGAAGAAGATCATATATATTTGGGGAAAAGGGAAATTTAGAGAGCAGACAGTTGGTGACTGAAAAAGCATACATCATAATGGAAACAAGTGACTACTCAAATATCAGATTTAAACCATGAAACCTGCCATATTTCCCAAATACAAAAACAAAACAATTGCATACACAAAAGTATGGGTTTTTTTAATCATCACAATCAACAGTATTTACAACTGTTCATGAATACATTCTAAACATACACTCATTCTATCAAAATAACCATTGTACTGTCCCTTTTCTGCAGTGATAATTCTGACTGTACTGCATATTCTTGTGCAACCATAAACCACATTCTTGAATCTGTCATCACAATTATTAATGTTTTATAAATCTATCCCAGTTATCGATGAAATTAAATTAAAAGTGAAGAATAAAATGATCTTATATGATTATGACAATACTATTCAGATAAATCATCCAGATTACAATCATACAAAATGCCTCTACCCTTGCTGTATAAGGAAAATACAATTCTCTACTCATTTATCACTTGTTTATTAGATGTATTCACTCCTTTAAATGTTTACAATTGTTTTTGTCACATCTTTCCATCTCTTATCTAAACAGCGAGTTCTACAATGTCTCCATGTGTAAACTACCCTCCAAGACATGTATCCTAAGCAGGTGCATCTGAGCTTCATTCCTGCCTGACAAAATCTGTAAGCATAATTTCTTATGGTATGAGTACAGCTTGATTTTCAATCTGAGTAATAAAGATATGCCATAGCTAAATTTGGACCGACGGAGATAGATATCAATAACACACACATGGTTGTTGTTATTTTTTATTTTATGTCTGTTCACTCAATGTGATATCAGATAAGGGAAAAGGGAAAGAAAGTGCTTTGTGGTGGATAACAAACCAAAAGGAAAAAACAACCTTTCAGCTAATTCAATTAATGTGCATAATGTTCAGAAAAGCTGGGCAAACACTAGAAAAAAAAACCACAAAAAAAACCCCTACCAACAATTACAACAAAATATGACTAAAAGAAAATGTTGTTATGAATTAAAACTTAACTGAAGCAAATGTCCTACTGTACATACTCTCTCTCTCTCTCTCTCTCTCTCTCTCTCGTCTCTCTCTCTCTCTCTCTCAAAAATAAATTGTGATTTTAGAGCATGCACAATTACATAGACGAATACCGAAATGATAATTAAATAAACAAATAAAAAGATAGACAAATAAATATGTGTATGGCATTCTCCTACAAAGACCAGATACCTTTCAGTGCCAAATGTGTGCAAATATATGGCAGAAATAAATAGACATATCAACCAATCAATTAACTAATCAATGATTCATTCAATATCTACCTTTCCCACAACCAGGGAACTTTTCAGTACCAAAGTGTGCCAATATATGACAGAAATACATCTAAATAAGGAATAAAGAATGTACCTATTCATGGACAATGTCTGAGTGTGTCTACATATACAGCAGATGATGAATAAAACAAAAAATAATGAAATGAATGTAAATAATTTTTGAATAATATATAATATAGATAAACATATATAATTATATATATATATATTGTACATGAATGTTCCTTCCACAGCCCAGGTTGCTGTCAGAACTAGCCTGTGCCAAACTATGGTACAAATAGTAAGAAAGAGATGAATAATAGAATAAAACGAAAAAGATAAAATAGGTAAATAAATAAATAAGGAAAAAAATGTGGATGTACTCCCAGTATACAGCCCAGGTATCTTTCTGCACCAACGTGCACGATGACAAGGCAGAAACTAAAAATCACCCAAAAATCAAACAAAACCATGCAAACCTATAGATAAAAACCCGGGGTATAAACATCTTTCAGCAGTTTCACTTTTTTCCCCCCAGGAGGTTCCACCCTGTGCAAAACATGCCATACTTGCGACACTACATCTCCCATTGATGGGGACAGGATGGCCTGGTTGGTTAGAGCATTGCGCTTTGTGACCTGCTGACCCAGGTTTGAATCCTGTTCATGGGGATATTTTCCCTTGGGGTTAACATCAGTGCCAGCTCCACTTCCCCAAAAGTCCTTTGGATGAAATATAAACCAAGGCCCTGTGTGTGAAACACATGTAGAACATCTTGGCTATACATTAAAACCTATTGCGCTTTTAGAAGAGTAGGAAGGTGTGTACCATGAACGGATGACAAAATTTACAAAACTGCATACATACAGGGACTGGATGTAAAAAAAGGTCATGAATGAGCCTTGGAGCTCTGTCTAGGAACAACAACAACAAAAAAAAAGAAAGAAAGAAAACATAACCAGTCAGTATTTGGATTTCAACCTGTGAGTTAGGACCATTGAAGAGATTTGTTTCTTGACCACCCAGCTGTTGCAACCCCCCCCCCCCCCCCCTTCACAAATACACAGATTAACAAATAAATATTGAATCACTGTCCCACAGTACTCAAAGTGTTCACCCATGTGCATACAAAAAGAAAAAAATGCCCACTTCAGGGTCTCTCAAATACTGAGACCCTCAGAATGAAAAGATGAAAGGAGACACCATGAAACAAAAAAATAATTATTAAAAAAAAAGCCAACCCCCTTGCACTGAAGAAGGGAAAAAAAATCAAAGGTGAACACAGCACACTTGTATAGAGAGTAAAGCCGCAGGCCAAGGGAGGCAATACATGTCTTGGCCAGTGAGAGGAAGGGGAGGCAATGATGGACAGACCTTGAGTTGCTTCAGCTGGCCCCTAATGCCCACTATGGAGGACTGCAGATCCCAGATATCTAGGGCACTAATCTCATGCATGTACTCCTCCTCCCAGGTCTGAGAACTGTCGGAGGGAGAGATCTGTCAAACAGCACTGGGGGGTCAGGAGGCAAGATTACCTTCCACTGCATCTATGACGCAGCACAACAAGATTGTGAAGTGTTTGTATTCATGATTATACTGATTGTATGGCTTTCCATTTAAAACAATCAATACTTAATGAAGGTCATCATGTGGACCCCAAATATAATGATCTACACACACAAAATGACAAAATTCATTCATCTTTATTCATAACTAAGAAATGTTCAAACTACCAATACCACCAACTCCAGCAGCAAGACTTCTAGCAATGGTTAAATGATATTCTGTTTATTCTATCTTCTTTGGTGTCCATCTATCCATTTCTAAGTTTTATCTTTATTCACACATCCACAATCCTTATGCCAGCAAAATCAGAATAATAAACACTGATACCAGGGCAATCAAAGTGCCTAGGACAGCTCGCAAAAAGCAATACACAAACAAAACCAATATATGTATACCCGTACCATCCTCATGTAAAAATGGATACATACACAGGTATACATGTATTCTCTGCTCTCCAAATCCCTCTGTGAAGTGCTAAGTGTAAAACCCAAATAGATGTGATTAAATACAAATACACAAAAAAACGTAAAAATGATTTTGTAATAATTATGTGCAAGAAGTTAAAAAAAACAAAAACAATAAGTCAAATACTCAAGTCAGCAATGTTGTTTTTTACTCCTGGTTTACTCTTAACACCTGTGAGACTCTGGACTGACAGTAACACCCCTTCCAGGAGTATGAGGGGAGACAGCCATGTGGTGAACAATCAACAGTATCTCACTTTCTCCAATTCCTGTAACCACTCCAGTATGTCTTGTGCACACTACAATCATCCTGAATCTGTTTCTGGATCTTCACACTTTTGTTTGTGGTGTGGTCAACTATCTTACAACCTTCCATTCTTATACAAATGGTGTTTATGCCAGCAACTGCTTTATCAGCATGCATATCAAATGTCAACACACAATTTGGTCAGACGTATCTGACATCATGAGGTGACAACAAGCTATAAAAGAAGTTATGCATGATATGTACTTAAAGCAACTACATCATCACACAAAGAATATCTACGCTTTAAAGCAACAATGGCAGAGTCTGATACTTACAGCCTGCCCTGATTAAAGATGTGAAAGTATGCTTTTTTGACTTTATTCTTTTATTTCAAGGACAATGGAATAAGTATTCATGTGCTTTCTTACATTCAGTCCCTGTGTGTATGCAGTTTTGTAAATTTTGTTATCCGTTCCCACCGGCACAAAATGGCTTACTCTTCTGAAAAGCGGAACAGTGCCTGACTACTCTTCTGAAAAGCAGATCAGTGCCTGTGTGTCTACTAAATCGGCCATTTTCATGTGAAAAATCTGCACTGTACAGCAGCACCATTCACCGAACTAAAAACTAGCCATGTAATCAGTGAGGCAGACAATGGAGACAGCAGTCATAAAAGGTCTTCACTCTGATTTCCATGTTTCAAACCTAATCATGCCAAATTCACAACATGGACATAACAACAAAGGGAGAAGAAAGTGACTGATTCAATTTCTTTTTTCTTTTTTTTCTTTTTTAGACAAGAAGTATCCATGAATATCCCCGTTAAAGTCATCCATATTTGATTTACAGCACATTACCGTGTGCTGAGAAATCACATCACAGCAAGAGAAATACAACAGCAAAAAGAACAATATCAGACACAATCATGCATGTACAATATCATGATCCCAACATGAAAATCACTTGAAATAAAGGATAGGACAACAGTAACAGAAAATAATGTCCGATGCCTGAATGACTGTACAAATCAAATGCTGATTTATCCATCTACCCACTGTGCATTTGCTGAAATACAACTGGGTTTTTTTTTTCTACAACTGTGCAACATAACTCAAGAAGCGAAATACATTGTAATCTTCATCTGCTACAAGTCATATAATTATAATAATGATTATGATAACTTCAATCATGATTGCAGTAAACCCCAAGATATATTCAGCATATACAACACAACGCAACACAATTCAAAACAATGAGATATCTCCCTCCTTCACAGCCATTGTCTAACTGTCAAACACTTTCAACATACACCCAAAAACAATACAGCAAATAAACACAATACAAAACAAAGTCAAACAGTTCCAAACACACCAACAAACATACAGCATATAACACAATGCAAAACAACAGTCAAACAGTTCCAACACACACCAACAAACAATACAGCATATAAACACAATACAAAACAACAAACACTTTCAACACACACAAAACAATACAGCAAATAAACACAACACAAAACAACAAGCGAACAGCCAGCCATGGACCCACCTTGTGGGTATTGACAGCCTGATCGACATCGTTCACTCGACACACGGCGACACGCTGCGACAAAAGCAGGTCTTCCAACAGACTCAGCCACTGACGCAGGTCTGTCACTGAGGTCGTGAATTCCCCCCACTGGGGCAGATTAGGGGTGATGGTGGCGGTGGTGGTGGTGGTGGTGGTGGTGGGAGAGGTGAGGGTTGGGGGAGAGGTGGTGTGGGGTGGGGATGATGGGGAGGGGGGAGGGCGGCGCTGGTACACTGCGTGCTGCACTTCTGCTTTGACTGGAAAAGACATCATCATCATTGTCATTATTACTGCTATCAGGGTTAAAGTTATCATAATCATCTTATCATATTTACAGTTGTCGTCATTGTCATCATCATCATCATCAT
>CM060327.1:6735456-6742956 GCA_030674155.1 Stramonita haemastoma | reverse complement strand
ACACACACACGCACACACACACACGCACACACACACACACTCTCTCTCTCCTCCCCTCCCCCCCCCCCCCCCCCCCACACCCCACACACACACTAACAGAATCAATAAAGGACCATCTAAGGACTAGTTACTCTGTTCCGTTATCTTTTTCCTAATATTCATTGCTTCTCCAATGAATTTAGCTAGACTTTCTATTTTCTCTTCACTGCTGACAGATAGAATATTTGCAACAGAATTCATATCAGCAATGCCTTTAAACACACTTAGCGCCTCACAGTTTCTGCGTTTATCAGAATAGGCCATACAATCGAAAAGAAAGTGAAATTCGTCTTCTGTGGCATTTCGGCATGAAGGGCATATATTATCGTTAGAGTTATCTTCACTTAAAAACCAATACTTACAATTTTTAAGGCCACTGACTCTTAGCCGAAATCTACTGAGACTGATCTTGTACCATTTGTTGGTTATAAAAGACAGATATCTTTCTGTTTGAAAGACACTTTTGAAGGAACTATACCACATATATTTGTCATTATTTTCTAAATCCGAATGCCAGTTCTGTTTGTAGCATGAAATAAGTCTATCTTTAAATTCATTAATGAAACTATATTCACATCCTACGTCTCTACTCAGCCACACAATACCAAATCCATTCACACATAAAGTTTTCTGTACATTTGACACCCAATTGAGTCGACCAGATTCATGTTGTAAGATTAGCATTTCATAAGCCTGTCTACATATTCTAGAAGCTGGTTGTTTAAGAAGTTTTAACCAGTATTTAATGCTTTTTATATATGCCCTTATGTATAACGGATATCTACCACTTTCCCCGTAATCTAGATGGTTTGATGCATGTAAAGGAACAGATAGAAATCTCTTTATAGCAAATGTGTGAACTTTTTCAATTCGCTTGCCTTCTTCATACAATCCCCAAACCTCAGATGCATACGTTAATATTGGTTCTATCTGAGTATCAAACATCTTCCAAAACAGTTTTAGATCTGTGGTATTCAGTTTTTTCATAGATTTCTGTATTTCCATAACTCCTCTTTTTCCTCTGTTACAAACATCTACCAAGGCACTATTAATGCTCAGCTTTGTTGTGAAACCCATACCCAAATATTTATATGAATTGGTAACCTTAATTTCTTCATTCCCATACATCCACTTTTCCCTAGAACCTAAGTACCCTCCCTTTCTAAACACCATTACATTAGTCTTTTCAAGATTGACAACCAAGCATAATCTATCTGCTTCTCTCTTAAGTCTGTTCAACTGATTTTGGAGACCAATAGCAGATTCAGATAATAAGATAACATCATCAGCAAACAATAATACAAATATTTCGACAGTATCAGTCATTAGTTGAATGCCATGCTTTCCTGCTCTGGATACTTCAAGAGCCAATTCATTTATAAATAGAGAGAACAATAGGGGACTGAGTAAACAACCTTGTTTTACTCCTTTTGGACAAGCAAAATAATCTGAATAATAACTCTTATCACGCACACATGCCAAAACAGAGTTATAAACACTTCGTACCGCCTTATACATTTTTCCACATACACCACATTTCCTCAATACTTCCCACAAATTGTTTCTATTGACCGAGTCGAACGCCTTTCTAAAATCTACAAAGGCAACATAAAGTTTAGTGTGTCGTTGCAAGAATTTTTTAACAATGGCAAAAAGCGTAAAAATATGGTCAACTGGAGAGAGAGAGAGAGAGAGAGAGAGAGAGAGAGAGAGAGAGAGAGAGAGAGAGAGAGAGAGAGAGAGAGAGGGAGAGAGAGAGAGAACTCGAACTCGAAAGGTTTATTCATGAAAAAAGGCCATTGGCCCATACATGAAGGGGGTTGCCGAATAACGATAACGATAATTGCTTTAAGCTGACACACGACGCTACTCCAAGCCATGGAAACCACAGCATTGATTAGTAATGTACATCGAGACACGAAACTCTTTACTGTCCAGATATGTTACGGCATTTCTTGCCTTTCTTTCGTCCAGTCTTTGTCACAAACACACCCTTAGGTCTAGGCTAGGCCTAGCCAAGAAACCGCTGTAGTAGTTCTCTAAGTGTCGCTAAGTCCCTTGAAGCACACGATAGGGTCTCCGTGTGTAGTGTGTTCTGGATTCGCTTCCCATTCCGCAAACTGGCGAGTTTGACACGTTCCTCTTTTAGCATGTTTTTCTCTTGCTGTTTGACAAACCAGTACACACATACTGGCTCAGTGTCTGGTTGGCATGCGCACTGGATCACAATGTCGTCTGACTCACACGTCACAATATCTTCACCGTCTGAATGATGTAGCACGGATTTTCTAAAGTGTGTATTTCTTTGTCTGTCTCTTAGCCTTTTCTGTACGGATCTATCAGTTAGAGTAGCCACGTACTGTTTGACATTTCTTGTGTCGAATGCACCAACAATATTATCATCGTTCACCTCAGGCTGCAAAACACACATATCAGCACAGTCACTACAATCAGACATACAGGGAGGTTCTAAATCAACCGATGATGGCAACTTAACTGATGTTTTTGTGTTGATGTCCTGTGTGTGTGTTGTTGGTAGATCTATTCCATGTGTATCTACACATGCTGTATTCCCCTGTTCTACTCCACTGTCAGGCAGACTCGAGGCACTGAGGACACAGTCACTTTCACACACAACACTTGCCTGCTTCTCTTTATGCTTTCGAGAGCGTTCAACATCTCGTCGTCTTTGAGAAAACGATTTTTTCCTGTAGTACTGTGCTTGTGTGCTGCGATTCACTGTTGGATCCACCATGTTGGTTGACACTGTTGTGTCCACTGGTTTCAGTCGCAAGACAAAAACCACGCTGTCCCCTTCACCTGCCACTTTCCAGCTGGAAACTGCATTGTCAGTCAGCAGGGCGCCTAAGGTCCTCTCCACAGCCGCTGGAAGTCCAGTAACTGGCATTTCTGACTGAATTTCTAGTTTTACTGCTGCTCCGAGAGAGAGAGAGAGAGAGAGAGAGAGAGAGAGAGAGAGAGAGAGAGAGAGAGGGAGACAGACAGACAGACAGACAGACAGAGAAGGGGGGGGGGGGGGGGGCAGGCAGACAGACAAGAGACAGAAACCAGACGAGGTAGACACAAGAAAGACAAAGAGGGAAGCTGACAGGGCGAAGACAGACGGACAAAGCGCCTAAAGACAGGCAGACCAACAGACAGACAAGCATCCTAAAGGTAGGCAGACAGACTACTGACACGTCTAGCTAGGACACAGCACTGTTCCGGCATGGGCAAGATCAGTCAGCACCTGTATAGTAACCCAATGACTCTGAACCATTGCTCATTATCAGCAACCATCTCTTCACCTATCTAATTGTTTAATCTATGTCATAAACAAGGTGCCCTAGTTTTCCCCTGCACACAGAATGGTGTCACATTGTATACAACAGTATACCATAATAATAATAATAATAATAATAATAATAATAATAATAATAATAATAATAATAATAATAATAATAATAATATAATAACACAGATATGGGCTGGACGAAAACAAACATGCATGTATACACGTTTAATTTATGTGTCAAATAAGTCTGGTTCTAACATAATGACAATAGTTTAATTTTGTTTTCTCTCTCTCTCTCTCTCTCTCTCTCTCTCTCTCTCTCTCTCTCTCTCTCTCTCTCTCTCTCTCTCTCTCTCTCTCTCTCTCTCTCTGCCCCCTCCCCTTTTCCTTCCCAATCTCCCATCTAAACACGTATTGGCACAAGCATATCTATGCACGTATGCCCATGTATGCGAATACACGCATGCTAGCAAACGCGCGTGCACACACAAAGCACACACACAAAGCACACAGCATCATCACCACTACCACCCTCACACAAACAAGAAACTGCCCCCCCCCTCCTCCCCCCCCCCTCCCTCTCTCTCTCTCTCTCTCTCTCTCTCTCTCTCACATACACACACTCACTCACACACACACACACACACACACACACACACACACACACACACACACACACACACACACACACACACACCACGCAAGTTCCACGGCTGATGATTTGCTTCCATCACTACACCCTAGAGGGGTTTGATCTGTAGAAGGCATTCCTCGGTCTCGGAAGACTATGGAGTTGTGCTCTAGTCTCTGGAGTGCAAAGCCTGGGTAAGTAAGTGTGGAGGGCGTCGCTGGAATGGTCCATTGGAAAGGCAATCGCCGATACTAATGGTTCCATTGCCGTCGCAGGAGCCGCCAGAACATTGCCATAATTATACAGTCCTGAACCGTCCTGTGGACTACAACCAAAGATATACGCCCTACACTACACAACTCCCCGATTTTTCTTCAGAGATAGTGTCTAAACCTGACACCTGTGTGTATGTTGGTTTTTATTTTGTTGTCATCCGCTCCTACCGGCACACAATGGCCTGCTCTTCCGAAAGGCGGAACGCGTTAATGGGCTCTTAACGTGTGCGAAAGATGTTCTGCGTGTGTTCGCACACAGGGCCTCGGTTTATAGTCTAATCCGAATGACTTTGACATTCAGTTCGATTTTTTCGTCAAACTGAAAAGAAAGGGCGAGGCTGGGAACCGAACCCAGAACCTCACGGTTTACTTGCTGGCAGGCGAACGTCTTAACCACCTGCCACCTTACCCTGAGGTATGTGGCAGGTGAAAAAAACCGCCAGTGACAATAGGACTTTGGAGACCCACCCTGCTGGGAGAATGAGTCAGACAAGATTGAACTAATCCACCTGAGGTTGTATTTTTTATTATTAACACTCTGGCGGTAGTTTCAAACAACTGCTGAGAAACAGTACAGTGCTGACAGGAGAGAGAGAGAGAGAGAGAGAGAGAGAGAGAGAGAGAGAGAGAAAGGCAGAGCAGGCAAGGCAGGCAAGGAAGGCAAGGCAAGCAAAATCTTTTATTCGAGGATAATAGATAAGCACTCATGTGCTTTTTTACATCAGTCCCGCCCTTTCAGGAAAACAGAGAGAGAGAGAGAGAGAGAGAAGGGGGATGGAGATGGCGCATGCACACATACATACGCGCGGACGCGGGCGCGCACACACACACACACACACACACACACACACACACCACACACACACACACACACACACACACACACACACAGAGTCAGACAGACAAACAGGCAGGCAGGTTGGCAGGCAGAAATTGGGGTCGATATACATCAACAAACTGTACAGATCCTGAATGGGTTTCCCTATGTCGGTGTGCTTAAACCTTCATTTCCCTTCAAGATGATCAGGAACTGTGTATCTTCACCCCACTTGCAAATGACAGAAACCATGGGGAAAGAAAGAACTCCAACCTGACAGAATGAGTCACTGGGCCATTGGTGCGAAATTTCTGTCAAGGTTGAAACGACAGTTTACCATGGGCTTTTTCACGAGTACAGAATGCGTGTTCCACACGGGACCTTGGTTTATCATCTCCTCCGAAAGACTTGTACACTGACCACGACTCAAGGTCCAGCGGAGGGGGGAACAAGTTCGGGTTCCAACCGGGATCGAAGCCGTGCTTTTCGCTTTCTTGCCAAACATGCTACTGTTACCTGACCACCGATCCAGCCAGCCTAAATCAGTCAGCCCACAGTCAGGCGGGCAAAAGTGGGTGACCCAAATCTACTGCACGAATGGGTCACAGCACAGGCCTTGTCTTTCGGTCCCTCCTTCCAGTTTTGATGATCCGATAGTGCCCGACAACCGTTTAGACTCTATATACAGTTGTGTGTGCGTGTATGCGTGCGTGCATGCGTGCGTGAGTGTGTGAGTGTGATGGTGTGTGTTGTGTTGTGTTGTGTTGTGTTGTGTTGTGTTGTTTTGTGTTGTGTTGTGTTGTGTTGGTGTGGTGTGGTGTGGTGTGGTGTGTGTGCATGGGAGTGTGCATGCGTGCGCAGGGTATGCATGCATACGTGCATGCGCGCACACGTGTGCATAAATGCGTGTGTACGTGTGTCTGATTGTGCACACGTGCGCTACCTCTATGAGGCTTCAATCCAATGGACCTACCTTTTCATTCTAGGAAGCCTAAGGACCTGATAGGACACTGATCAAGCACATCTTAAGAGAGAAGATCGCCAGTTAGCCTAGCATGGGACGGGTCTTCTGGTGCCTCCAGCATACCATGCAGCAGACAGACAGCCAGCCAGCCACAAAGTCTCACTCTCTCAGCCCCTGCATCGAGCTAGTGGTGAAGCCAACGTGTGCCAGAGGGGACTCTAACCACTGCCAACTGCCCCCCACCAAGCAATGGAGAGAATATGTATGCCTGGCATAGCGATCGTATTTGCTCGATATCTCGCCGATTGTTTGCTTACTTCTTTACGCCCTGTCTGGGTTGACTGGAACTGCTATTAACTTGTGATAAGGCATAACGTTTATTGTTGCAGAGGAAGAAGCAAGCTGGAAAACAAACACGCAGGCACACAGGCGTGCATGCACATGAGCGCGCGCGCGCATACACACACACAAAACAAGCACACACACACACAGCACATACACATACACACACACACACACACACACACACACACACACACACACACACACACACCCGTTACCCGTCTTGCCTTTCGGAACGGGGACGGGATAGCCTGATGGTTAAAGAGATGCGCTCTCAACCTGACGGCCTGAGTTCGAACCACCACCGAGACGCCCAATCTAGGGTATTTCTCCCCTGCAGCTTACATTAGTACTGACTTCCCTCCCGCGAAGGTCCTTTGAATGAAATTATAAACCGTGTGCACAAGCACTCAAAACAGCGTGCACACACGTTAAAACCCCTCCTGCCTTTGGAGAAACAGGCCAGTTGTGCCCACCGATGACAGAATTTATAGAACTGCATGCACACGAGAACTAAATGTACACAGAACGACACGAGTGCTTGTTCATGATCCTCAACATGAAAGAATTGAATTAAAAGAAATGATTTGTACACACACACGCGCCCACACACACACACACACACACACAGAGTAAGAGACAGACAGACAGACAGACAAAGTAAATGTGGGCTGACATGCTAGCCATGCGTGAGGCATAAGAACTCTTACTATATCTGGTGTGAAGCCCACAGTGTGAACACAAAGTTTTATTAGAGAACAGAACTGATCCTTACCTCCTCTTCTCCCCTTACAGAAGCCACCCTTACCCCCCCCCCCCCCCCCCAAAAATTATTTTCTCTTCAACCTCACTCTTCTCTCTTCCCCGAATTCGCCCCCTCCACAACCCTAAAACCCTACCTCCCCCACCCCCATTTACATAGAATATGTTGGCGAAAATGAAACCTCTTGTATGACTTCATTCCCCCTCCCTCCCTCTTCCATCCCTCCCTCTCTCTTTCACTATAATGCGCGCGCGCACACGCACGCACGCACGCGCGCGCACACACACACACACACACACACACACACACACACACACACACACACACACACACACACCACACACACGGCTTGATGAAAAAAAGCAAATCAATGC
>CM060327.1:6712956-6730456 GCA_030674155.1 Stramonita haemastoma | reverse complement strand
TACTTGCTGTCTACGTCGTCCTGTATACATTAAACTTTATTTTTAAGATTATTTAATTGTTGGGTGAAGAGCTGTGACGTGTCGGTTTTTTTCAAGACTTGTGACTTAAGTTATCTGTGACCTGTTAAATCGTCATGCCTGGTCTTCTGTATGGAGGAGTAAGGAGAAAACTGAAGAGCTTGATGACAAAGCTTTATCATTATGAGAGCAGTCAAGATGGGTTATGTTGGGTTGCACTGAATTGGGATCAGTGTGATATGAAGAGGTACTGACCTGCTTACTTTGAAAAAATCGCTTGGTGGCGCGCCGCGCGCGCGCGCGCACCACACCACACACACTCTCTCTCCTCTCTCTCTCTCTCTCTCTCTCTCTCCCTCTCTCTCTCCTCTCTCTCTCTCCCTCTCCTCCCCCACCTCCGCCCTCTATCTTCTCCCTCCCTCTCCATTTTTCTATATCAGGGCTGCTTTACACGACAGGACTCTTTTCACAGGCAAACTTACAGATCTAAAACAAAAACAACCAGAAAAAAAACCACCACAAAAACAATAACAACTCACAATCTCAATGCTGGGGGGGTTCAGGGGTTTATAACCCCGATCTCCTTCATACATAACAAGCCTGATCTCAGCTGAAGCCCCAGGATTTATGTGTAGCCCAGACACCTTTAAAGGCGGGCTCTCTTGTTCCTCCCCCTACCCCCCCTACACACACACATATATATACAGACTGATATGTAGACAACAATACATGGCAGCAACACTCGTGTATCTCCGGTTTCTTCTGCCTGTAGTAGACCCACCCGACAGCCACTTCATTGTGTTGGAATAATCGCTCAGAACGTACGTGTGTGTGTGTGTGTGTGTGCACGCACGTGTGTGTGTATGTGTGTGTGATCTTAGAGGAGGGAGGGGGCGTGCGTGCGTGCGTGCGTGTGTGTGTATGTGTGTCTGTGTGTGTGAGAGAGAGAAAGAGGATGTGTGTGTGTGTGTGTGTGTGTGTGTGTGTGTGTGTGTGTGTGTGTGTGTGTGTGTGTGTGTGTGTGTGTTGTGATGTGTGTGTGTTGTGTGTGTGTGTGTGTGTGTGTGTGTGTGTGTGTGTGTGGTGTGTGGTGTGGTGTGGAGAGTGAGTGAGTGAGTGAGTGAGTGAGTGTGTGTGGGTGTCTGTGGGGGGGGGGGGGGGGGGGGGGAGACTAAACAGGAAGGTCTGAGGTGAAAGACATGGGAGGGGGAGGTTACAGGAAGAAGGACATGGGGTGGATGGGTGCGCATAAACTTGAGTTTAAAAAAACAACAACAAAAACTAAAAAGATAAATATATACAGAAAGAAAGAAAAAGACGGAAAGTAGGTTGAGAGAGACAGAGAGAGAGAAAAGAGGAACAGGCAGGCAAGCAGGCAGGCAGGCAGGCAGACAGGCAGACAGAGAGGGATAGACAGAGACAGACCGACCGACCGACAGACAGACTGACAGACAGGCAAACAGATAAACAAAGACCACAGGAAGAAAAGACAATAGGTTGGGGAGGCAAAAATAAAACTTGATCTGAATAAGGAGGGAGGGTATGACGACAGACAGACAGACAGACAGATAGATAACAGATAGACAGACAGACAAATAGATGATAGACAGACAGACAGACAGACAGACAGACAGACAGATAGATAGATAGATAGATAGATAGATAGATAGATAGATAGATAGATAGATAGATAGATAGATAGATAGATAGATAGTGTGTGTATGTGTTTGTGTGTGTCCGTGCGTGCGTGCGTGTGTGTGTGCATGTGTATGTAAGTCTTTGCCATTAGAATTGGAATTCACTGATTGATCTGTCTCTCTGTGATTTTTTCTGTATCACTTACCCGCTGCTCCTCCTCCCTTTTCCCCTCTTCCTCCCTCCTCCCTCCCCCGAAGGAGCAGGTCTGAACAAACATGTTTTGGCTTCTCCACATCAAAGATGTGTGTGTATGTGTAGTGAATTATACTGTTGTGAATGGACGGACAGACAGACTACACTCGTGACAAGGACACGCTTGGCAGCTTTTCTGTCTGTCTGTCTGTCGTACGTACGTACTGAGCACTAGATATACAGGGCTTCTTCTATGTTGTGGCTTGATCCCCCATACACACCACCCTCCTGTTGTGTTCCAATAGTCTCCTTCTTCACACACACACACACACACACACACACACACACACACACACACACACACACACACACACACACCAAACAAGAGACTGACTGACTGAGACTGACAACGATACAGACGAAGACAGACAGACAGACAGAAGACAACAGACGGACAGACTGATGATACAAGAAGATACAAACAGACAAAGAGAGAGATAGACAGAAAGACAGATAAAGACACAGAGAAACAGACATACAGACAGACAGACACACAGACTTCCCAGAGCTCTGTAAATGACAACGATTATAATATCTGGAAAGAAGATGATAGCATTTGAGCACGCATGCAATGATGAGCTCCTTCACCTGTCCAGATGTGCTCTGGGAAGACAACTGGCCTAATCCCACAAATAATTGGGCACCTAGTGTTGAAAAGAAAGTGTACGCAATAACTCGGCACAGACGACGCTGTTGTGTGTGTGTGTGTGTGTGTGTGTGTGTGTGTGTGTGTGTGTGTGTGTGTGTGTAGTGTGTTGTGTGTGTGTGTGTGTGTGTGTGGTGTGCGTGTGTGCGTTGTGCGTGCGTGCGCGCGCACGTGCTTGAGTGTATGCATGTGTACGTGCACATGCATGGGTGTGCGCTTGTGTGTATGTGCTTTTGTGTGTGTGTATAAGCTTTTGTGTGTGTGTGCTTTGTGTGTGAGCTGTGTGTGCGCGCGCGCGCGCTGCGTGCGTGCGACCGTATGTGTGTGTGCGTGCGTGCGAGCGCGCCTGGCGTGGTGTGGTGTGTGGTGCGATAGTACTTTGGTTTAAAACAACATATCGAATATGAAAGCCTTCAAAGAAGAGACGTCTTTATTAAAAAGCAATTTGCCATGAAGCGCCAAATGCACCCTGTGGCAACTCACACACATACATACGTACGTACGCGCGTGTGTATGTGTGTGTATAGGGGGGGGGGGGTTGATGTGTATATTCTTGCATGCGTGAATGCCTGTGTTAGCATGCATGTCTACATATGAGTTGAGAGAGAGAGAGAGAGAGAGAGAGAGAGAGAGAGAGAGAGAGAGATTATGTGAGAGAGAGAAAGAGATTATGTGAGAGATGGAGAGACACACAAGAGAGACACAGAGAGAGAGATTGATTATGAGAGAGAGAAAGTGAGTAAGTGCGTGCGTGCGTGCGCGCTTGCGTGTGTGTGTGTAGGTGCGTTGGGGTGTGTGTGTGTGTGTGTGTGTGTGTGTGTGAGTGTGCGTGTGTGTGTGTGCGTGCGTGCGTGCGCGCTTGCGTGTGTGTGTGTGTAGGTGCGTGTGTGTGTGTGTGTGTGTGTGTGAGTGTGTGTGTGTGAGTGTGCGTGTGTGCGTGTGCGTGCGTGCGTGCATGCGCGTGCGCGCGTGTATGTACTGACCAGCAGGGCGGCCTGTCGGGTGGCGGGGTCATGGCAGGAGGTGGCAGTGGTCAGTGTCCCCTCCGCCTGCTCCAGCCACGTGCTCAGCTCCTGCAGGTCGCTATGGAAACCACGCCACTGCTCCATCGCCCGCGTCCATCGTCTGAAACATCGCCGTCAGAATAAAGATGATGATGATGATAACGATGATGATGATGATGATGATGATGATGATGATGATGATGATGATGATGATACGTGTTATTAAAAGAATGATAAACGATGATGATAACAAAAATGATGGTGACGACTTTGACACAGATGATGATCATTGTCATAATGATGACTACGATAATCAGTGATAATGACGACGATGATGAAGAATATTTTTTTAAAGACAAAATAAGAAAACTAATGGTGATATTAGTGAAAACGACGACGACGACGATGATCCTGATAATGCACTGTCACAGCGCGCACCGTTCCTCTACAGCAGCAAACCGAAACTACACCTTCAGGGAAGAGCAAGTACATCACCGTTTCCCAAGCTCAGCGATCTAAGAGAGCTAACTCTGCATTTTCCACTGTATGACCCAGCACGCTGATAGAAATAGTGCCGCTAGGGCAAAGATACTTTGCGCTAGGGTTAACACGCTGCGGTCTTTTCGGGTTGTTACAGAATGAGTTTAAGTACAGCTGAAACAGTAACAAGCTTTTATACCCTATCTTATTGTCTTTATGTTAGTCCATCAATGCCTGAGCGACTTATTCATTCATTCATAATCATTATTCATTCATTCATTCATTCATTCATTACTTTAGTCGTAAGTTCGTTTAAAATTCATTCACACATTCATCCATTCATTCGTTGGCGTTGACTGATATCATTCGTGTAAAATTAAAAGTATCAATGAATTGACTTACTCCACTTTCGGTTTACGATACAAGCTGAAGTCTTCAAGTGCAGTTATTTCAGGGTATCCGTAGTTGTAACGAAATGTTGAAAGCTGATCCTTCTTTTTTTTTTTTTTCGCTTATCAACAGTTTATCCCAGCTCCATGTTTGCTGGATACCTGGCGATGACTTTTCGCTTACCTTTCATATTTTCCACACAAAAAAGGGGGCACAGAGAAGGCCAAAAAAAAAGCTCTCCTAACCCCGCCCCACCTGTAGTTGTGTGCAAGTGTTTGTGCGTGCGTGGTGTGTGTGTGTGTGTGTGTGTGTGTGTGTGTGTGTGTGTGTGTGTGTGTGTGTGTGTGTGTGTGTGTGTTTGAGATGACTCACTTAGCTGTGTACTGTCAGTGACAGCTTGCACTGACCCTGAGTCATCAACACGGAGAGAAGCATGCAGTCAACATCAAACACACACACATACATACATACACACACACGCGCGTGCGCACGCATATACACCACGCGCGCACACACAACACACAACACATACATACATACATACATACATACATACATACATACATACATACATACATACATGATCGTCATCACACAGCATGCATGCATACATACATACATACATACAACATCATCATACAACAACACAACATACACTATAACATACAACATACAAATAGCGCACTGCACAACACACACACACACACACACACACACACACACACACACACAACATACTACAACAACATCAACATACATACACACACCAGCATGCACACACACACACACCACACACACACACACACACACACACACACACACACACACACACACATCGACACAAAGAAATAAGGAGTCTCACCCGACACACACACAACACACACACACACACACACCACACACACACACACACACACAACACACACAACACACGCACGCAGATCAAATTCAAGTAAGAGAAAGGAGCGGTGGTGAAAACAGAGTAAAAGAGCAGAGAGTACGCCGAAGCAAGTTACATCAATGGAGAGAACATGAAAGTCAAAAAAAAAAGTGTGGGGGGCATAGCCTAGTGGTTAGAATGTTGAACTCGCAATCTGACAGCGCGGGTTCGTGCCACAACCACGGCAACAGTTCGAAGGTATAACCCCCCCCCCCCCCCCCCCCCCACGAGTTACATCAATACCTACTCCACTCTCACGAAAGTCCTTTGGATATGCTTTAACCGAGATTCCATGTGCGAACCGAACGCAAACCTTGTGCACACACGTTAAAAACACGTTCCACATTTCAGAAGAGTAGACCATCGCATGTCAGTAGGAACGGATGAAAACGCATGCACCCGAAGTCCCCGAATGCAAATCCAACCTTAATGGTGGGCAAAAACGGTAGCATACGAAAAATCTCACCATTGGTGAACCTTGGAGCTCTAGTCGTGGGGAGAAAAGTAAAAGGCCACCCCATCCCCCTAAAAAACAAACAAAAAACACCCCATAAACAACAATCCAAACAAAACAGAAAAAGGGAGAAAACAACAAAATTCTCATAAACGTGTCACACGCACGCACGCACGTACGCACGCGCGCGCGCGCACGCGTGTAGCACACACGCACCACGCACCACCACCACACACACACACACACACACACACACACACACACACACACACACACAAGGAAATCACCCACCTCGAAACGGCACATATTTAGATAACATTCGCAGAGATCTTTTTTCTCTCTCTCTTTTTTTCTTTTTTTTACGAAAGTGCATTTACAATGTTTCCCACCGAACTACAAAGGAAGACACATCATTCACATCTTCAGCCTGGGAAGTGGTGTAACTGAAAACTCCTGTTTCCCAGAACACGTAGTAATCTCCAATCAAAACAACTCCACACAAGTGCTCCGGTATGTCACTCAAGTGCTGGTGGATTGAGAGATGTTGCATCACTCTACAAGTGTAGTGTAGTGTAGGCGGTGGACATTGGGGGGAGGGGAGTAAATAAAAGTGTATAGGCCCTAGGTGGAAACGAGGGTTAGGTGGAAAGGTGGGGGAGGGAAGAATGAAAACAGAGAGGGGAGGGAAAGGGAAGAAGGGGGAGAGGGAGGGGCCAGCCAGGCGACAGCTGGTGATGTGAAGTCATTGGGTTTTATTTGGAAGTTGGTTATTTCTATGTTGGTCAGGAAGAATACGGCTATTGTCTGTTCTGTGCAGTCCCAGTGCAAGAGACCCGTTCAGCTGGCCAATAAAATACCTTTTGTAAAGTTTACGTTTGGAAACCCGACTGCTGTAAAAGAATCCCCCCCCTCTCCTCTCTCTCTCTCTCTCTCTCTCTCTCTCTCTCTCTCTGCCTCCGAGCGTACGCACGCAAGCTAGTGGCGACCAAAACTACGACGACACCCCCCTCCCCCCTTTCCGCGTGCGCATTCTTTTGATTTTCTGCTACAAAACAAAAAAACGCTGTGGTGACAAACGCATCGAGAGTTACGTGTGTGAAATGCTCAGGTCCATGAAGTAGGTAAACTGATCAGATCCTTTAAGTGTGCACTCTGACCATCAGATACATATTGATTTGATCGCGCGTGCCTTCACAGCACTTGAGGTCTCTCCCCCTGAACTCCTTGAGAAGTCGCTAGGGCACTGTCCTGAAGTTCCATGAAGTGTGTCAGAGACAGGAAGAATCTGGCGGCAGAGGCCATGAACATTCTCCGGGTCGCAGGGTGCAGTGCATACTGGCTTTGCTCGTATCAA
This sequence comes from Stramonita haemastoma, assembly GCA_030674155.1. Lineage (NCBI taxonomy): Eukaryota > Metazoa > Mollusca > Gastropoda > Neogastropoda > Muricidae > Stramonita > Stramonita haemastoma. The sequence goes on along the minus strand of CM060327.1, from coordinate 6,723,280 downwards.
CTACGCTTGACTTGGTTCACCTGTCTCACCTGTGCTGTCGGCATCACTGAGTTCGGTGTTACCTGCTACACCCAATGACACCCACATGATCTTCCTTCTCCATGTGCTCCTGTCTTCACTGGTCCTGCTGACTTCATGGATTCTCATGCCACAGGATTCGGTGATGTAGCCAGTAAGAGAAGATGGTGGTCTGCCTTTTTTCCCCTCGGTTTAAAGCACAGTTGGCTACAAGCTGTGAAATCCACAAGACTCAAAACAAGTTTTTTTTTTAAAAAAGAGGGGGTCTGAATATCAACTGTACCTAAAGTAGTATGAATGAAAGCTGGATGGATGCTATCGCTGATTGGTTGAGATCGTTTGACTTCAATCCCATGGGTCATGAAGTCGTGACTTCGAATCTAAGCGGCGTCTGGTGAATTAAGTGTGGGGATTTTTACAATCTCTCAGGTCAGCCAAGTGCAGACCTGCCAGTGCCATGATCCCCTTCGTGTATATAAAGTCAAATATGCACGTTAAAGATCCCGTAATCCATATCAGCGCTCGATGGGCTACGGAAACACGAACATGCCAGCATATACCTCAAAGTTGAAATGCGACTACCTTCAGGTAGATAAAAACGGCCCCATACGCAAATTTTTCAACATCGGTGAACCTTGGAGCTCTAGCCGAGGAACGGGGGGAAAATGAATGACAGCTGAACGAACCTGTGTGGTTGGTGCTTTTTCGTTCTTCTTTGTACTGTTTGCCCTAGTCAGGTTATCGGGTTCGTGAATGAGACGGTTCGGATAAGTCGCTAAATAGGTAAAGGTGTTTATGTGTATGCGTGTGCATGAGCGTACGCGTCGTGCGCTCGCATGTGTGTGTGCATATGTGTGAATGGGTGCGTGCATGGGTGCGTATGCCTGCGTGCATTTTTTTTTTACCTCTTAAAGCGTCATTTTCAGTCAGTTGTTGATCCTAACGACTCAATGTATGACTATCTAGATTCCATTTCATCAAGCTGCATTATACCGTACCATATTGTATCGTGTGGCAATAGTGCACTGTCCTATCCTGTAGTGATGGCTTCAGGCAATGGCATCTTTATCCGAAATTTTGACAGACCTTCGTGCTACCTTTACAGTGCTTCACATGGAAACCGCATTAATCCTCCTACACACACACACACACACACACACACACACACACACACACACACACACACACACACACACACACACACACACACACACATTCATCCCACCACCATATTCCCCAAAGAATAATAACAGATAAACATAATGATAATTCCCATCATATTAGCAAAGTAATAAAAATGACGCATGGGAAATCTGCTTATATTACTGACAGGACAAGAATTCAGTTTTGAAAAAAAACTCTGGCAGCGCGCTCGCCCGTGCGCGTGCGTGCATCGTGTGTGTGTGTGTGTGTGTGTGTGTGTGTGCGCGCGCGCGCGCGCGCGTGCGTGTACGCGCGCGGTGTTTGTGGGGGGTTGTGTGTGTGTGCGTGCGTGCGTGTGTATGTGGCTATTGTTTTGTTTCTTATCTTTTGTTTTTAAACAAGGCAGGTAGGGAGTTCCATAATCTGGCTTGATGTATGTGACAGGTCGATCTTTATGGCGCTGTCAGTCAGTCTTTGATGTTGAGAATATCAGAGAGATATTTTCCCAAAGATCACAAAGACAGAGAAGGTCTGCCAAATCTCTGCAAAAGAGAGAAAGAGACAGACAGACGACAGACAGCATGCAGAAGCAGACAGACAGACAGAAGACAGAGACAGACAGACAGACAGAAGGAGAGAGAGAAGAGAGAAGAAGAGAGAGAGAGCAGAGAGAGAGAGAGAGAAGAGAGAGAGAGAGAGAGAGAGAAGAGGATGTGGAAGAGACAGAGGAAAGAGAAGAGACAGAGAGCCGTGTCTCCCTCCGGGAGGGGAGAGAGAGAGAGAGAAGAGAGAGAGAGAGAGAGAGAGAGAGAGAGAGTGAGAGAGGAGAGGAGAGGAGAGGAGAGAGTAGGAGAGAGAGAGAGAAGAGGATAGGGGAGGGGGGGGGGGAATTGGTGGAAGAAGACGAGGAAAGGACGAGGGAGACAGGAGACCGTGTCTCACCTCCGGGGGAGGGGGAAGAGAAAGAAGAGAGAGAGAGAGAGAGAGAGAGAGAGAGAGAGAGAGAGAGAGAGAGAGAGAGAGAGAGAGAGAGAGAGGAGAGAGAGAGAGATGGGGTGTCTGCTGGGGTTTTCTTCTCTCGCGGTAGTAAACTTATACTGCACTGCACTGCACAAAGAAAACTGCAAGAATCAATACATAAATGGTTTTAATGACGGTCTGGCCGAGCCGACCCCGAACGCCTTACAGTAATTTTAGGCTGGCCTCTAGTCAAGGTAGAAAAATACTGACAGACTATGCAGGTGAAATAATGTAATTAATGATTGGAAGAAAACAAACAATGGTACGATAGGGAAAAATCCAGGATTGAAATATGAAAAATACACTATTACAATGAACAGAGTACATCAATTATTAATTCATTAGAAAGAAGGAAGAAAAAACACCTCGCTAAAAACAGCAGAATATTTTAAGGTGAAATATCATCAAGCGGGCTTAACCATCTGGTTCTGTACACACTGTGGCTTTGGAACGCTATATAAATACATACACACTCAGCATCACACGCAATCTGTTACCCTGCCCATTGTGCACTCAGAAGTGTGCGTGTGCATGCACACGTGCGTGACTGCACCAGTTCGAATGATCTCTCTCTCTCTCTCTCTCTCTCTCTCTCTCTCTCTCTCTCTCTCTCTCTCTCTCTCTCTCTCTCCACACACATACACACACACACACACACACACACACACACACACACACACACACACACACACACACACAGAGTCCCCCCACCTACCCACCCCCTAAAAAAAAAAACCAGACGAAACATGTCCTTGACACGCTGTGACACTGTAAACTCAAAGCTAGTCAACCATAACCCTGACGCTACAACACGTTACACTGCCAATCATCAGCACACACACACACAACCCCCTTCCCACCCCCACCCCCCACCCCCAAAAACCTCTCATTATCATAACAACCCCAACAGCAGCACTATCACCACGCTACCACCCCAACTCCCATCCAGCTGCCTATTCGATATCTACAATAATTATGCATTTCATCATTCTTAAGGGCAAGGCCACGTTACATAAGAAGCATACAGGTGATTAGCAGTTACACTGATTTCAGAAGAAAAATAAATGGCTTGATTTCATTTAGTACCAGCTCTCACCTTGGCTTCTTCAGTTTCTACCCTCTGCTGTAAACGTACGCAAGCCAGTGCGCATACGCGCATGAATGCACGCACACAGGCACGCTAAACAACCTATCTAGTACACCATACGAAAGCCTTGACTTACGTGTATGGACGAAAACGTATTGCTTTTAAATGATCTAACACAACCACATCCAATGCGAGCGCGCGTACACGCACACACACGCGAGCGAGCGAGGCTTATACACACGCACGCACGCATGCACACACACACACACACGCACCACACACCACACACACACACACACACACACACACACACACTGAGAGCAAACCCATTGTACCACATATCTACAACAGCAACTCGAGGTTTGACCACCGTAAAGGGTTATGCCTGTTGTTTGCCACCTGGTAAGTGTGGTCAATGAATCCTTTTTTATACACGCACGCACGCACACACGCGCGCGCACATACTCTCTCTCTCTCTCTCTCTCTCTCTCTCTCTCTCTCTCTCTCTGGCTGGCTGGCTGGCTTTCAGTCTCTCTCTGTGTGTACAGACAGACTGACAGACAGACAGACAGACACACACACACACACACACACACACAGAGAAGATCTTGTGCACACGTGCGTGCGTGTGTGTGTGTGTGGTGGTGGTGTGTGTGTGTGTGTGTGTGTGTGTGTGTGTGTGTGTGTGTGTGTGTGTGTGTGTGTGCGTGTGTGTGTTGCTGTTGTAATGATTTCGTTGCTTTTCTTTTCTGTTAGTTTTTGTTTTGTTGTTTAGTTTTGAGTTTTTCTCTCCATTATTCAGCAAATTTTGAGTGGCGCACTCGGAAGAGTAACGTACGCAGTCACACCTAACACCCCCCCCCCCCCCCCCCAATTCACCTCGTTCCCAGTCCTGCCGTCGCTTCCCCGTCAAAAAGCACTCCTTCAAGCAGAAGAGATACAAAGCAGTAACGAAACCTGATAATCCCCCTCCCCAGCCCTTTCCTTATTTCACCCCCCCCCCCTCTCTCTCTATCCCCTCCCCATGAACTTCATTCACCTCACCCACCCTTACTTCCCCCTCTCCCAGTCAGTTAGCCAGGGATGTCTTCAGAGCTCTCTAAACACCTGTCGCCACAGTCCAGCGACACTGACGTCCCTGCAGCCGAGGGCATCCCTCCCCTCCCTCCTCTCCTCCCTCCCCATGAGAAAAGCTTCAGTCTGCGGTCGTTTCGTCTCTCTACGTCCCTTCCTGGTCACATCTTTTACACAGGTGTTAACTTTCTTCTTACTACTACTGTCCCCCCCCCCCCCTTCTCCCTCCAACACTACACGTCCCCTCCTCTCCTCCCCGCCCCTCTCAGTAGTAACCTTGCACGCCATGTACGAGTGCCAGTCAAGAACCCTTACTATAAGTTCAGGGTAGGTAAGAGAGGGTGCTTGTGTTAGGGGGGGGGGTGGGGGGGGGAGGAGAAGCCGTATCGATATTATCGAGAGGAAAAACAGCTCAGGAGCGGAGAAAGAAGAGAGAGGGGGGGGGGGGGGGGGGGGAAGACGAGGAAGAAAGCGGGAATGGAGGAAAAGGGGTTCTGGTTGTGTGAGGGGGATGTGGTTTTAGTCAGCTGTGACATGGGGGCAGTACAGGGAGTGGGCAGGGAGTGATAAAATCTGTATGTGGGACAGTGTAGTGACTGACAAACAAGTGAAAGTCAAAGGAAGGCACGTCGGGTAGGGAGGTGTGATCGATCATACTTAGTGGTCAAGTGTGTGGCAAGCGCGCACAAAAAATACGAGAGAGAGAGAAACATTTCTCGAACAGTTTATTGAGGGATAATTGGATAAGTCAGGGGCCTCTTTGCGCCAGCCCCTCATAAAAGGGAGAACATAACAATGAATTAAGGAATACGAAATGAAGAACCAAATGAATAAAACATTTGAGACACGAAAATTCCAAGCAGAGAGAAAAAAGCAAAAGAATAAAACATAAGAGACACACATATGACAGAGAGAGAGATAAAGATAGAGACAGAGAGAGAGAGAGACAGACAGAGAGAGAGACAGAGAGAGAGAGAGAGAGAGAGAGAGAGAGAGAGAGAGAGAGAGAGAGAGAGAGACAGACAGACAGACAGACAGACAGACAGACAGACAGACAGAGACAGACAGAGACAGACAGACAGACAGACAGACAGACCGATAGAGAATGTGAAGACTCCCTAGCGGATTACAAAGCTAGTGAGAAGTCAAGGACAGTGGGAAACATCCTAAGTGGTTTTTCTCTTCACTGTGATATTATTACTATTATCCTGGCTGTGCTCTGGGACAGTTGAAGCCCCCCCCCCCCCCCTCTCTCTCTCTCTCTCTCTCTCTCTCTCTCTCTCTCTCTCTCTCTCTCTCTCTCTCTCTCTTCTTCTCAAAACTGCAATGGAGATGATGTGAAAGGCTTACCACAGTCATATGGAAGGTACAACAAGGCGAGTGCAGGGTAATAAGAAACGCACTTACTGCAGAAAATCCTTGTTACGTGGCACAGTGATGCAGCCATGAAGGACCCTTGTGTCGCCATGACGTCACCCCTGACGTCACTTTCACAGGAAAAAGATGTCATAGGTTCAGGCACAATGACGTCACAGAACAACAAATCCGATCGCAGGTACACACCGCGTATTTGTAGCACTCACAGACACACGAAAGTGGGCATACTCTATGGAAATCGCGAAATGTTAATTTTCATTTCGATGTCTGAAGTTCAACAAATCTAAGACTTTAACAAGATTCCAATCCACACATGCAAACTGCATATTTATGCAGAACTATTAAATTTCTGTTTGCTTTGTTTCTTGTTTTGTTTTTTCACTTGTAGAACGACGATAACTTGCACTTCACAACTGCAATCTATTTTCAATATCACAAGAAGGTTTAGGGTTTTTTGTTTTGTTTTGCTATGAACTCTACATGGGGGAAAAAACTGTAAAGTTTCTGCACTCAAACTCAAGGCGTTGAAATGTTACGCAAATCCATTCTGCAAGCTCCCACACGGACCAGTTCTAAGAAATCAAAAATGGAAACTATTTTGTCAGTGACAAAACTATCAATCTGCAATCATAGCTCTTCCTATGTGAAGTACGTCAGTCTCTGTCCTGCCCAAGTACTGATGATGATACAAAAGAAATAAAGAATAGTAAGAAAAAAAGAAGGAAGGACAGAATGAGGGAGGAAAACAGAAAAGAAAGAACAGTATAATTTCTATGTAACACACAACTAAAACACAAACTACATGGATCAAAATTTCCACTGAATCCTAAACTGTGTAATTCCCTTTTCCACTTTAAACAACAACCAAAAAAACCCACTGACAACATCTACTACAAAAAGTAAACCAATGATCTTCAATTATGGATTTCTGGGTAAAAAGGACAAAATATGCACGCACTTATCTATCCCATCAGAAACAGCTATACGAAAGTAAACTGTCGGGAACAAGTTTCTTCTCCATCTATAGAATAATGAAAACAGCAATTGTCCGTTTGCAAAATGTTAGGGACTTAAATACGAAAAGAAACACCACGCATCCCCCCGCCCTGTACGCAAATAAACACTCCCCCTATACAGTTCAAACAAAAATCAAATAGGCCTAAAAGGTTTGAAGGCTTTTAACTTACAACCAAACAAAAGATTGTCTTAAGTGGGTTTGTTTATCCACAAAGAACGCGACAACATAGGCAGTTCAAGTCTGATTAGAGAAAGCTGGACGGCTTTAAACTCACAAGCAAACAGCACTCCATCCAAAGGGGATTCCGTTTTTCCCCGAGGACAGAATAACAACAGATAAAATCCACTTCTCTGGTTGATGCAGGTAAAGGACGACTTTAAGTCAATGGCAAACAGAAAACTCGTGGAGAGTGGATTTCTGGCTGACAGAGACGACAACAACACCGTGTCCACTTTGGTAAAGCTGGCAGACCCTAACACAACAGCGAACGAAAAGTGGATCTCTTTTCAGTGGATGTATTGGCAGTTCACCTCTCCAGTTAGAAAAAGAAAACGCTGTACGGCATCAGATGTAAATCAAAAGCAAACAGAGAAATATGGAAAGGAGATTTTGTTTTCCTCGATAAAATGACACCATAAATAGTTCAGCTGTTAGAAAAACCACACGACTTTTACACACAAAGCAAATGAGAGACAGAGGACTTTTCTTCTGGCAGTATAAACACTTAAAACTTGTTCAGTTAGAACAAGTTTGATGACTTTTAATTCTACACACTTGAAAACAGACGATTTTTAAAGTATTTTTTTCCAAGCATAAAATGACTATTGGCAGTTCAGCTCCTCCGCTGGGAGGGGGGGGGGGGGGGGAATGGACGATTTTTAAATTTGATAAGCTGACAAACAGAATATTGTAAAAAGTTGTTTTTTTCCCCACACCTACAAAATAACATCATATCTAAAGCAGCTCACCCTTTCAAACAAGAGAAGAAGAAGAAGAAGAAGAAGAAGAAGAAGAAGAAGAAGAAGAAGAAAGAAGAAGAAGAAAGAAGAGAAGAAGAAGAAGAAGAAAGCCGCACGATTCTAACAGAAAAATGGCGAAAGGTATTTCTGCCTCATAACAAAATAACAATAATATTCTATGTCCCCTGTCCAGCCAGAAAACAAGATGGACGACATACAAGAAAACACAAAACTGCTAAAAGCTGAAGATTTCTCCACCCACATAACAGCAAATTACACGAAGTCCACCAGTACAGTTGGAAACACAGCTGAATACTCTAAAAACGCAAAGGGATTATGAAAATTAAATTTAAAAAAATGTTTGGCCAACAACAAAACACCAACAGAAATACCTCACCTGTCAGAGAAAGCCATGTAACTTTTAACACAATTTTTTTAACCCCTCGGCGACAAAAATGACAAAATAAGCAGTTCACCTGTTTAGTTACAGAATCTTAAGAGTGGTAGGGGGCGAAAAAAAGCAGGACAACACGCAAACCCACAGAAAACACCAGTCAACTATGTTTTGATGCCGTATCTGTTGACAGTAGCACCTGACCACAGCCCAGAGTGGGGTGAGCCGAGAAACAAGACACACTGAAGCCTACTGTTATGTCCCCTGTTTCCGTGTCAGTGGGTCAGTGTGAAAGTGGTGGTGGTGTCATTGTTGGTGTTGTTGTTGTTGTGGTTTGCCCCAGGCCTGCTGTCACGTGGTCTGTCATTGTCACGTTCTGTCATGGGACCTGACAAGGCGGAAGAAATGGAGGAGGAGGAGGAAGGGGGGGGGGGGGGGGTGTCAATGCTAAAGAGGTGAGGGTGAAGAACGAGGAAGGGGGTGTGTTAAGGTAGGTATTGTTTGGTGCTTTCTTCTCTGCGTTCTGTTTTTTCGCTACTGTCCGCTGTCGGAGTGACTGTTGCGTAACTTTTTTGAATGAGAGAGAGAGAGAGAGAGAGAGGAGGAGAGAGAGAGAGAGAGAGAGAGAGAGAGAGTATGTGTGTGTAAGTGCGCGTGCGTGCGTGCGTGCGTGCGTGTGTGTGTGGTGAGATAAGCATAAAAAGCCTTGGAATAGTCAAAACGCGCGCGCGCGCGCGCGCGCGCACGCACGCACGCACGCACACACACACACACACACACACACACACACACACACACACACACACTTTTTTCTTACACCAAGGAAAGACTCCACCAAATATTTCACGACCTGTCAGATTTTATCCCCGATAGCCAGTCCCTGACAAGACAGCCACCACAGCAAATTGCCGGACAGCGAATTGTCTTAATCCAACATTAAATAAACCAGGAGCAGACACGAATGGCTGTGGGGTGGTTGTAGGTGTAATATCGATAATTCTGTTCCTACATTGTCACTCTTCTATCTCCTGTTAACGGCTGAGGGAGAAAAGGAATTGCGTAGTGGTTAGAGCGCCGTATTCGTGATCTGATGAAAAACACACGGCGCGGGTTCGAGTCTCCCTCTGAAGTGACCGTTCACAGAGATTGTCCCCTTTGAGCTAACATCGGTACTGAATCTAACCGTCTGAAAATCCTTTGGATGTTCCTCCATGATCCGGTATGCAAATGTATCCAGAAAATCTTGTACTCAATTTGAAAACCATCCACGATGTTTTAGAAACTAGGCCAGCTATGGCCAAAGGATCGTATGACAGGAACAAGCCAGGAATGCACCCTGCTGCCTGGAGGAGGACAGGCTCCGCCAGGTTCAACTTGCCCACCAGTGACAACACTGCCTGGAAATCCAGCACAATGCCCAACCACTTCTCAAGGAGTTCAGTGGTATAGTCAATGTAATACTGTAATACTTCTCAAGGAGTTCAGTGGTATAGTCAGTGTAATACTGTAATGCTTCTCAAGGAGTTCAGTGGTTATACTCAATGTAATACTGTAATAGTTGTCAAGGAGTTCAGTGGTATAGTCAATGTAATACTGTAATACTTCTCAAGGAGTTCAGTGGCATAGTCAATGTAATACTGTAATACTTCTCCAGGAGTTCAGCGGTATAGTCAATGTAATACTGTAATACTTCTAAACCTATGCACTGTAATACTTGCAGATCTATGCAATCAGATTCTCGTGGCTGTAAATACTTTAGTATATAATTATCTGAGGCTGTGCCTTGAGTTTCTTTTTTTTAACGGGAAATCTCATTGATTCTTTTTGTTTTGTTCCCATTTAATCTTGTTTGATTGATACTCCTTTTTTCTTTTCTTTTTTTTTTCTTGTCTGCACAAGGCTTCGGCCAAACATCGGCAAAAAGATGATGAAAGGCGAAGCTGGGCAGCCTCATCTGTTGAAAACTAACGAAGACAAATGGCTTAACTAAGTCAACTGACAGTATCATCTCAGGAGGCTTCGGACTGGCGGGTCCATCCAACAGTCTAACGCACCACAAAATAAATTACAGACGACAGGTTAAGTTCGACTTACAACGGTTTGCTGGTGTTGTTTGTTGTTGGTTTTTTTTTTTATCTGGGGCGACTGAGAAACAATCTGGCAACCTTAGGTTTTTGAAATGAGGTAGTCTACCATGAGAGATTTAAAAAAAAAAAAAAAAAAAAAAAAAAAAA
>CM060327.1:6678877-6712856 GCA_030674155.1 Stramonita haemastoma | reverse complement strand
GAGCGGAGAAAGAAGAGAGAAGGGGGGAGGAAGACGAGGAAGAAAGCGGGAATGAAGGAAAAGGGGTTCTGGTTGTGTGAGGGGGATGTGGTTTTAGTCAGCTGTGACATGGGGGCAGGGAGTGGGCAGGGAGTGATAAAATCTGTATGTGGGACAGTGTAGTGACTGACAAACAAGTGAAAGTCAAAGGAGGGCAGGACGGGTACGGGGTGATCGATCATACTTAGTGGTCAAGTGTGTGGCAAGCCGCACAAAAAATACGAGAGAGAGAGAGAGAACATTTCTCGAACAGTTTATTGAGGGATAATTAGATAAGTCAGGGGCCTCTTTGCGCCAGGCCCTCATAAAAGGGAGAACATAACAATGAATTAAGGAATACGAAACGAAGAACCAGATGAATAAAACATTTGAGACATAAAAATTCCAAGCAGAGAGTAGTGAGCAAAAGAATAAAACATAAGAGACACACATATGACAGAGAGAGAGAGATAAAGATTAAAGAGAGAGAGAAGAGAGAGAGAGAGAGAGAGAGAGAGAGGAGAGAGAGAGAGAGAGAGGAGAGAGAGAGAGAGAGAGAGAGAGAGAGAGAGACAGACAGACAGACAGACAGACAGACAGACAGACAGACAGACAGACAGACAGACAGACAGACAGACCGATAGAGAATGTGAAGACTCCCTAGCGGATTACAAAGCTAGTGAGAAGTCAAGGACAGTGGGAAACATCCTAAGTGGTTTTTCTCTTCACTGTGATATTATTACTATTATCCTGGCTGTGCTCTGGGACAGTTGAAGCCCCCCCCCCCCCCCTCTCTCCCTCTCCCTCTCTCTCTCTCTCTCTCCAAAACTGCAATGGAGATGATGTGAAAGGCTTACCACAGTCATATGGAAGGTACAACAAGGCGAGTGCAGGGTAATAAGAAACGCACTTACTGCAGAAAATCCTTGTTACGTGGCACAGTGATGCAGCCATGAAGGACTCCTTGTGTCGCCATGACGTCACCCCTGACGTCACTTTCACAGGAAAAAGATGTCATAGGTTCAGGCACAATGACGTCACAGAACAACAAATCCGATCGCAGGTGCACACCGTGTATTTGTAGCACTCACAGACACACGAAAGTAGGCATACTCTTTGGAAATCGCGAAGTGTTAATTTTCATTTCGATGTCTGAAGTTCAACAAATCTAAGACTTTAACAAGATTCCAATCCACACATGCAAACTGCATACTCATGCAGAACTATTAAATTTCTGTTTGCTTTGTTTCTTGTTTTGTTTTTTCACTTGTAGAACGACGATAACTTGCACTTCACAACTGCAATCTATTTTCAATATCACAAGAAGGTTTAGGGGGTTTTGTTTTGTTTTGCTATGAACTCTACATGGGGGGAAAAACTGTCAAGTTTCTGCACTCAAACTCAAGGCGTTGAAATGTTACGCAAATCCATTCTGCAAGCTCCCACACGGACCAGTTCTAAGAAATCAAAAATGGAAACTATTTTGTCAGTGACAAAACTATCAACATGCAATCATAGCTCTTCCTATGTGAAGTACGTCAGTCTCTGTCCTGCCCAAGTACTGATGATGATACAAAAGAAATAAAGAATAGTAAGAAGAAAAGAAGGAAGGACAGAATGAGGGAGGAAAACAAAAAAGAAAGAACAGTATAATTTCTATGTAAACACACAACTAAAACACAAACTACATGGATCAAAATTTCCACTGAATCCTAAGCTGTGTAATTCCCTTTTCCACTTTAAACAACAAACAAAAAACCCCACTGACAACATCTACTACAAAAAGTAAACCAATGATCTTCAATTATGGATTTCTGGGAAAAAAGGACAAAATATGCACGCACTTATCTATCCCATCAGAAACAGCTATACGAAAGTAAACTGTCGGGAACAAGTTTCTTCTCCATCTATAGAATAATGAAAACAGCAATTGTCCGTTTGCAAAATGTTAGGGACTTAAATACGAAAAGAAACACACCACCCTCCCCCCCCCCCCCCCCCCCCCCCCTGTACGCAAAATAAACACTCCCCCTATACAGTTCAAACAAAAATCAAATAGGCCTAAAAGGTTTGAAGGCTTTTAACTTACAACCAAACAAAAGATTGTCTTAAGTGGGTTTGTTTATCCACCAAGAACGCGACAACATAGGCAGTTTAAGTCTGATTAGAGAAAGCTGGACGGCTTTAAACTCACAAGCAAACAGCACTCCATCGAAAGGGGATTCCGTTTATCCCCGATGACAGAACAACAACAGATAAAATCCACTTCTCTGGTTGATGCAGGTAAAGGACGACTTTAAGTCAATGGCAAACAGAAAACTCGTGGAGAGTGGATTTCTGGCTGACAGAGACGACAACAACACCGTGTCCACTTTGGTCAAGCTGACAGACCCTAACACAACAGCGAACGAAAAGTGGATCTCTTTTCAGTGGATGTATTGGCAGTTCACCTCTCCAGTTAGAAAAAGAAAACGCTGTACGGCATCAGACGTAAATCAAAAGCAAACAGGGAAATATGGAAAGGAGATTTTGTTTTCCTCGATAAAATGACACCATAAATAGTTCAGCTGTTAGAAAAACCACACGACTTTTACACACAAAGCAAACGAGAGACAGAGGACTTTTCTTCTGGCAGTATAAACACTTAAACTTGTTCAGTTAGAACGAGTTTGATGACTTTTAATTCTACACACTTGAAAACAGACGATTTCTAAAGTATTTTTTTCCAAGCATAAAATGACTATAGGCAGTTCAGCTCCTCAGCTAGGGAGGTTGGGGGGGGGGGGGGGATAGAGATGGACGTTTTTAAATTTGATAAGCTGACAAACAGAATATTGTAAAAAGTTGGATTTTTCCCCACACCTACAAAATAACATCATATCTAAAGCAGCTCACCCTTTCAAACAAGAGAAGAAGAAGAAGAAGAAGAAGAAGAAGAAGAAGAAGAAGAAGAAGAAGAAGAAGAAGAAGAAGAAGAAGAACAAGAACAAGGAGGGGAGGAGGAGGAGGAGGGGGAGGAAAGAGAAGAAGAAGAAGAAGAAGAAGAAGAAGAAGAAGAAGAAGAAGAAAAGAAGAAGAAGAAGAAGAAGAAGAAGAAGAGAAGAAGCCGCACGCTTCTAACAGAAAAATGGCGAAAGGTATTCCTGCCTCTGAACAAAATAACAATAATATTCTATGTCCTCTGTCCAGTCAGAAAACCAGATGGACGACATACAAGAAAACACAAAACTGCTAAAAGCTGAAGATTTTTCCACCAACATAACAGCAAATTACACGAAGTCCACCAGTACAGTTGGAAACACAGCTGAATACTCTAAAACGCAAGGGGATTGTGAACATTAAATTTTAAAAAAATGTTTGGCCAACAACGAAACGACAACAGAAATACCTCACCTGTCAGAGAAAGCCATGTAACTTTAACACAATTTTTTTAACCCCTCGACGACAAAAATGACAAAATAAGTAGTTCACCTGTTTAGTTACAGAATCTTAAGAGTGGTAGGGAGAGGGGGGCGAAAAAAACCAGGACAACACGCAAGCCCACAGAAAACACCAGTCAACTATGTTTTGATGCCGTATCTGTTGACAGTAGCACCTGACCACAGCCCAGAGTGGGGTGAGCCGAGAAACAAGACACACTGAAGCCTACTGTTATGTCCCCTGTTTCCGTGTCAGTGGGTCAGTGTGAAAGTGGTGGTGGTGTCATTGTTGGTGTTGTTGTTGTGGTGGTTTGCCCCAGGCCTGCTGTCACGTGGTCTGTCATTGTCACGTTCTGTCATGGACCTGTCAAGGCGGAAGAAATGGAGGAGAGGGGGGGGGGTCAATGCTAAAGAGGTGAGGGTGAAGAACGAGGAAGGTGGTTTGTTAAGATAGGTATTGTTGTTCGGTGCTTTCTTCTCTGTGTTCTCTTTTTTTTCACTACTGTCCGCTATCTGAGTGACTGTTGCGTAACTTTTTTGAGTGAGAGAGAGAGAGAAAAGTGTGTGTGTGGAGTGGTGTGTGTGTGTGTGTGTGTGTGTGTGTGTGTGTGTGGTGTGTGTGTGTGTGTGTGGTGTGTGTGTGTGTGTGTGTATGTGTGTGTGGTGAAGCAAGCATAAAGAGCGTTGGAATAGTCACTACACACATTCACAAACACACACACACACACACACACACACACACACACACACACACACACACACACACTTTTTTCTTACACCAAGGAAAGACTCCACCAAATATTTCACGACCTGTCAGATTTTATCCCCGATAGCCAGTCCTGACAAGACAGCCGCCACAGCAAATTGCCGGACAGCGAATTGTCTTAATCCAACATTAAATAAACCAGGAGAAGACACGAATGGCTGTGGGGTGGTTGTAGGTGTAATATCGATAATTCTGTTCCTACATTGTCACTCTTCTATCTCCTGTTAACGGCTGAGGGAGAAAAGGAATTGCGTAGTGGTTAGAGCGCCGTATTCGTGATCTGATGAACACACACGGCGCGGGTTCGAGTCTCCCTCTGAGTGACCGTTCACAGAGATTGTCCCCCTTGAGCTAACATCGGTACTGAATCTAACCGTCTGAAAATCCTTTGGATGTGACTCCATGATCCGGTAGGCAAATGCATCCAGAAAATATTATACACAATTTTAAAACCATCCACGATGCTTTAGAAAATAGGCCAGCTATGGCCAAAGGATCGTATGACAGGAACAAGCAAGGAATGCACCCTGC
Source organism: Stramonita haemastoma (assembly GCA_030674155.1). Taxonomy (NCBI): domain Eukaryota; kingdom Metazoa; phylum Mollusca; class Gastropoda; order Neogastropoda; family Muricidae; genus Stramonita; species Stramonita haemastoma. The sequence goes on along the minus strand of CM060327.1, from coordinate 6,708,122 downwards.
TGCCTGGAGAAGGACAGGCTCCGCCAGGTTTAACTTGCCCACCAGTGACCACACTGCCTGAAAGTTCAGCACAATGCCCAAACCACTTCTCAAGGAGTTCAGTGGTATAGTCAATGTAATACTGTAATACTTCTCAAGGAGTTCAGTGGTATAGTCAGTGTAATACTGTAATACTTCTCAAGGAGTTCAGTGGTATAGTCAGTGTAATACTGTATACTTCTCAAGAAGTTCAGTGGTATAGTCAGTGTAATACTGTAATACTTCTCAAGGAGTTCAGTGGTATAGTCAGTGTAATACTGTAATACTTCTCAAGGAGTTCAGTGGTATAGTCAATGTAAAACTGTAATACTTCTGAAGAGTTTAGTGGTATAGTCAATGTAATAATGTAATACTTCTAAACCTATGCACTGCAATACTTCAGATCTATGCAATCAGATTCTCGTGGCTGTAAATACTTTAGTATATAATTATCTGAGGCTGTGCCTTGAGTTTCTTTTTTTAACGGGAAATCTCATTGATTCTTTTTGTTTTGTTCCATTTAATCTGTTTTGATTGATACTCCTTTTTTTTTCTTTTTTTTTTCTTGTCTGCACAAGGCTTCGGCCAAACATCGGCAAAAAGATGATGAAAGACGAAGCTGGGCAGCCTCATCTGTTGAAAACTAACGAAGACAAATGGCTTAACTAAGTCAACTGACAGTATCATCTCAGGAGGCTTCGGACTGGCGGGTCCATCCAACAGTCTAACGCACCACAAAATAAATTACAGACGACAGGTTAAGTTCGACTTACAACGGTTTGCTGGTGTTGTTTGTTGTTGGGGTTTGTTTTTTTTATCTGGGGCGACTGAGAAATAATCTGGCAACCTTAGGTTTTTAGAAATGAGGTAGTCTACCAATGAGAGATTTAAAAAAAAAAAAAAAAAAAAAAAAAAAGTCTGGATAGTAAATGGGCCCCAGCAAAGGCTGAATGTTTATCCTGGCGAGTCTGTGGTCTTGCTGTAACGGACCCATCTTCAAAAGAGGCGGGTTCGATTCTCACTGAGGGTGGAACACCGCCCCCCACCCCCCACCCCTCCACAAATCCAAAGACCACCAGTGGTGGTCTTAAATGCTCGTCTTTCGGAAGCGACAATAAACACACGTCCCATGTGCAACACACATGCAGCTCACACAAAAAACCTGGTCACAAGCGTTTGTTTTCTCTGGCAAAGTGATGTACAAAACAGCAGACCACTCTCCAGGGGAAACCTATACACCGACAGACAGGACAACACAAAAAGAAAAGGTGGTGCTGCACTCTTTCCGTGGAGATCAACCTGAACTTTATGGATAGATATTTGCCGTGACTAAAAGCAGTTTACAATACAATTACCTGTGGATCAACTTCTGTTCCCCACTTATTTATTTTCTTTATCCGTTGAAAAGAGTGGAGTCAGCAATTGCCAGGTGAAATATTGACGTTTCCGAAACATAATATGACTATCCATACAACAAAAAGCAATGGGGAGTTTTGTTTCTTAATAAAGGCAGGTGGGAGTAGAGAGGCCAGTTAGGGTAGGAGGTGTGTGTGTGTGTGTGTGTGTGTGTGTGTGTGTGTGTGTGTGTTGTGTGTGTGTGTGTGTGTCGTGCGTGCGTGCGTGCGTGCGTGCGTGCGTGCGTGCGTGTGTGTGTGTGTGCAACTTTACGTATTTTCACAAATACTCAGATATTAGACAAAAGTGTGTGTGTGCGTGCGTGCGTGCCCTTCCTGCCTGCGTGTGTGTGTGTGGTGTCTTCAATTTTATGTCTTTTCACGAATAATATTAGACAACAGTGTGTGTGTGTGTGTGTGTGTGTGTGTGTGTGTGTGTGTGTGTGTGTGTGTGTGTGTGTGTGTGTGTGTGTGTGTGTGTGTGTGTGCGCGCGCGCGCGGTGCATGCGTGCGTCCGTGTGTACGCGCGCGTGTTGACTGCACAAGCTGTTTCCAGTGACACACAATCGAGACTGGAGCGCAGGAGGCTCAATATGATATGTGTGTTCTGTGAGAGTGATATACAGCTGTGTGCGAAAGCCCTGCACAGTGTACATTAATTAACAGACAACGACAGAAAGACGGAGCTGCAGAGCAGCACATCATATTGTACACGTGTATGCACCTCGCATTCGCCAGTATTGGCGAGCGGGCATACATTATATTACTCTCTCCTCTCTCTCTCCTCTCTCTCTCTCTCTCTCTCTCCTCTCCTCTCTCTCTCTCTCTCTCTCTCTCTCTTCATTGTGAATGGGCTGGAAAAGCTTAAATCACAATAAACTATTGTCTTTGTCTTTGTCATTCTCTCTCTCTCTCTCTCTCTCTCTCTCTCTCTCTCTCTCTCTCTCTCTCTCTCTCTCTCTCTCTCTCTTCATCGGTTGAACCAGCATAATTTAACAGTTCTGACATCTTTGTCGCAGTGAATTACTAATGCATATGTATTTTCTTTCCACACATTTCATTTCAGTGGTTGCTGTTATACAAAAGCGCGCACGCGCGCACGCACGCGGGTGTGTGTGTGTGTGTATGTGTGTGTGTGTGTGTGTGTGTGTGTGTGTGTGTGTGTGTGTGCGTGTGTGTGTGTGAACAATCTGTCTCGGGGTGTGTTGGTGTGTGTGCACGCACGTGCATGAACGCAAACAAGTGTGCAAGATGTGTGTGCTCGCGCGCTCGTGTGTCTGTACGAAAGGTCACCATTTTTTTTAACCTGAAAAGCCAAACTATTCTTGGAAAAGATGGATTTGAAGAACAAAGCTATCCTTCTTGTACACACACTCATCCTTAAACAACAAATTTATCATGGACACAGACCAATTTACGCTAAATAAAAAAAAAAAACACTTTTCACAAAAAGTTGGAACCATGCTTTAAAAGGACAACTGTTCGTGGACCCAACAAAGACCTTCTTCTACTTAAAGACGGTAAACTTCCAATTCAACTAAATAAACTCACTCCGAAAAGAGGGGAACTGTTCGCAAAAAGAAACTCTTGTCCAAACGAAAAGTACTGACCTGTGAAAGAGCAGAAGAAGAAAGAAAATAATAAGAAAAAAAAGACCGAAAATGCACTGAGCTTTGATTCTGGTCAATAATTTCTAAAAACACCAACAAGAAAACGCCACCTCCCCAGTCAACACTTGTGTAAGGTCATCCTAAAGAACTACTGACGTTTTCCATTTCACAGTTTATTTCCCTCTTACATACCAACAACTTTGTTTTCTGCATCAGCTCTTGTATTTTTTTCAAAGGTAAAAAGATAAACTCAAGTACAAGGATGCTGTCCAAATCATACTATAACTAAACCAAACGACCATAGCAGAAATAACACAATACAGGATAGCAGGGCATACCAATGACACCATTCTGCATCATGTCCTCCACAACCCGATCATCATTCACCTCTCAGCCACTGGTTGGTTGTTTTATGTCTCACAGTCGTTGTCAACAGCGTCTCAGGTCATACCACAAGCCACAACTTCAACCAGAATTTTTTTTTAAACCTTAACACATGTTAAAAAAAAGTATCCTAGCTAAATTGAATGTTAGTTTTCTCGCCACCGATACACTGGGACTTCACTACACATTTCTTCTTTATCAGCGGGCTAAATACAAACTCTAGCAACAGGTGTGGTTCCAACTGGTTTCCTTTATGAAAAGTGTAGCAATCACAGGTTTGATGGGAAAAAGTGGCCTACTAACTAGCCCTAATGCTATTCAGCTTTCTTGCCACCAAATGTGGCTGCACAACACATTTTTCGTTCAGAAGACCAAACAAACTTTACCAACAGGTGCAAGTTTAAATGGCTTAAAGCTTCTTAGCTATAAATTTTGACCCCAGATAAGTACACATTTTTTTGCAAAGCTTGCAAAACACCTTGAGGAAGCAAATCATTGCATCACTGTGGAAGAACACGCGCCGCAGACCAGAAAGAAGCCTCAGAACTGCGCTACTATAATACTGAGCAGGCAGGTAGACGTAGTGAAGTCTTCCCACTACCGACTGCTCCCTTCAACCTTCACGGTACTATTCCCACTATGTGACGCTGAGTGCTTGTACACACACAGAGTTTTCTGTCCTCAGTCCTCTAACTATTAGATCACCCCACCCCTCCTTGTCACAAGATCTGACTTCACTAACAGATAGGTAGGAGGTAGTGGGGAAGAGAGGGAGGGGGTAGACAAAGGTGAGGGAGGGGAATTTGGGAGGGGGGGGGGGGAGCAGAGACTTGTAGAAGGTAATCATTGCAGAGAGGCGAGACAGATGTTGTCTCGGTTGACACGACAAAGCCAGACAACTTAACTGTACAAGCAAGCAACCATAGGTAGTCAGATTTATCAGGCAGGCAGGCAGGCAGACTCGCACATCAACACACACACACACACACAACACCACGCACAGCACGCACACATACACATATACACACATACGCGCGCGCGCGCGCGCGCGCACACACACACACACACACACACACAAACACACACCACACACCACACACGCACACACACAAACACACACAATGACACAATTTACAAAACTGCATACACGCGGGGACATGATGTTAATTTTAAAAAAAATAAGAAAGCACACCGGTGTTTATTGCAATATTCTCGAATTAAAAGAACAAAATATATAAATAAAATAAACACACGCACGCACGCACACACACACTCACACACATATATTCCTGTGCTTGCACATGTTATCCTTCAGTTCGAGTCAATTTCAAGGTTTAAACACCTGACGTTTGTTTACCATTCAGAACCTAAACATAAACTGACCCTTCCCAGCTCAACATTAGCTCTTGAGAACTACGATACCAGCCTTCGGAACCAGAACATTCTTATTAACCCAAGAGAGGCCGACAAATATTTGAAATGCTAAGAGTGCAGTTACCACCAACCGTTCAGCGTTTCGATGTAGTTGTTTTAACTGTAATGTTTGATTACTGGTTTATCTTTGAACCCTTCACACTTCTGACACAAACTGATTAACACCCGATTAAGTTGTTGTTAACCCAAGACTGATCATTAACTTCTAAATGTAGAGTGATCACCTTTAGAAGTCTGACGATAGCTACCCTTTTAGGGCCTCACCACAATAAGCCTGTGTAAAGAGCCTGGTTGTTGTTTCACTAATTGCATCCAGCAAATGATACACTGACAGTAAACAGTTGATGAGGATGGAGGATAATGGTCGGTATGCACACTCCTCACAAAAAAAAACAGATGTGTATCTTTATCAGCTCTATCGTGACTTCACTTCTCCCTTCACTCCTCAAGGAGTCGTTGGCGCACAGCAGTGGGGTTTTTTCAGTAGTGTGTCATGGGTAACTTGAACCTGGTGGAGTCCATCTGTTTCTAGGCAGCAGAGTGCATGCTAGGCGAGGGCATGACTGAGTCATCCATCCCACCACCCCATTCTCTTTTACAAACAATAGGTGAAACTTTTAAATCTCTGTGCAAGATGTTCTGTGTGGGTTCGTGCGCAGGACCTCGTTTTATCGTCTCACCAAAAGGATTTTTATGGGAGTGAAATCGGTACAAATGTTAATTCCCAAACAAAACTCCCCTCCAATGGACACCTCAAAGACGACTCGTACCCGTGCCCTCAGTTGCAGTCAGATCATATATACGTTACTATAACCACTAGGCTATTCTGCCCCTTATTCAAAATACCTTAACAAATAGAAGACAAAAATCAACACACAGTAGTCTCAAAGAGGTTGACGATTTAAACTTTTTTCGCCACTCAGCAGACAGACAGCAGAGGCTACCACCATACTACAATATCTATACATCTACCAATACCTCCCAGCGCTACCATTTGGCTATTGCTTGCCAAGAACCTGAACAAGACTGTCTTGATACACTGGACACAGTCACGCACGTTTTATCCTCGGCTGAGTTCTTTTCTGGCTTTTGATACTATGATATGGCAGGGGTTTCTTTTGTAGCTTTTTTGCAGAGGTAAGGAGGGGGAGGAAGGGTGTTTGTTTTTATGGGGGACTGCTTTGTTGCTGTTGATTTATTTTTTTCTCTCCTTTAGTTGTGAGTGCTACTGGCTCTCCTCTCCTCCATCTTCTTTCATTCCTATTCGTTCCCTGCCCCTAGTATCCCAAAAGAGACACAAAAGAAAGGTGTGAGTGTGTGCGTAGTGTTGGATAGAGGGTCTGCCTGCCTGGATATTTTTCCCATGATGGAACAGGAGAGAAAGAGAGGGGGGGGGGAGGGAGAGAGGGGGGAGGGAGGAGGGAGACAGAAAGAGAGAGAGAGGCAGACAGACAGACAGAAGAGAAAAGAGGAGGAGACAGACAGACAGACAGAAGAAGAGAGAAGACAGAAGAAGAAGAGAGAGAGAGAGAAGAGAGAGAGAGAGAGAGAGAGAGAGAGAGAGAGGAGAGGAGGATGGGAGGATGAGAGGGGGGGGGGAGAAAGAAAGACTGACAGAGACACAGACACAGACAGAGGGACAGAGACAAAGTGGCCAGTTCTCAGACATCCTCTCTCACAAGTTGCAGACAGACAGACAGACAGACAGCCCCATTCCGGCAGACAAAGGGCAGGCAGACAGGCAGCAGCATCCGCTCTAAGAGTAAGAGGCACTACAACGGGCTTTTCCCGGCCAGGCTTGTGTCTATTCCCTCCACCTCGGACCTAACATAAGCAGCACACACCGCAATCGATGGTCAAAAGATGGATGGTGTGGACCGCCACAGGTGGCAAGAGCGAGAGAAGGTACGCTGAGGACTGACAGACTGAGAAAAATAAGAGAGGAACTGCACCTTGGTTGAATGTTCATTCACAATTAAGAAAGACAGACAGACAGACAGACAGACAGAAAGAAAGAAAGAAGAAAGAAAGAAAGAAAGAAAGAAAGAAAGAAAGAAAAGAAAGAAAGAAAGAAAGAAAGAAAGGAAAGAGAAAGAAAGAAAGAAAGAATAGTAAGAAAGAAAGAAAATCACAAACATTACATTCCTTGTTTACTTAAAAGTCTGGTAATGTACAGTATGGTTTTCTTCACTTTTCACTTTTTCGTGAAGTGGCGATTGTATATATGAAAGCGTAACTTTTTTTTATGTATAAATATAAAATTGCGTTGTCTGCATATGCAAAAAGTGTTAACTAATCATGGGAGGGGGGGGGGGGCTTAAACTAGGCTGTAGCTTGATGCATTCCCCTTGTTGCATTGTTGTCTGAATGCTTTTTTAAGCAGTTCTGTTTGAAAGCCCAATAAGACTTCAGATCCCGTTCCAGAACCAAAAATCTTCCCGAAAGAAAATCAAACCAACGCACGAACTAACCTCAAAACAGCGTGATAAGATATGGTCAAGGGTGAGTCACTTGTGCGCACACACACACACACACACACACACACACACACACACCACACACACACACACACACACACACACACACACCACACACATCCAAAACAAACACAGAAATTAACCAAACAAAAACCGTTGGATATCAGTGATGTAACATGAAAGAAAAACTGGAAGCCACACTAACGAAGGCAGGAGCACTGCAATGCAGAGAAAGGTGGTGGCCATAGCCAATAACTGAGGCCACTGCCCTCTACTGTTTACACACTGACCTCACCACCCCATATCACAGCATCGTTATGGTTCAGTCCAGTTATCAGAGAGACTGAGACAAACAGACAGGCAGGAAGACACAGAGAGATAAAGAGACAGACACAATGAGACAGAAACAGGCAGAGAAACAGAGTAGGAGGGAGCAAGAGAGGATCGAAAATTTAAGACAGACGTGAGAGAGGGGGGGGGGGGGGAGGGAGAGGGAGAGAGAGAGACTTTCACAGAGAGAGAGGCGGGGGGAATATATAAATAAAGAGTGAGACATGGCAAAGAAGGCATAACTGCGTATTAAAACAAACAAAACAAAATCCAAACAAACAAAAACAATAAAATAAACACAAAAACACCATACACACAAACATTCACTCCAGATCGATGAGGGAGCTTTTCTGTAAAATCATAACTGCGCTTTGATTTGTATGCTTTACAAGATTCAGCGCTAGACCTATATAAACTCCATATTATTATATATTATTATCTATACTACTACTACTACTACTACTACTACTACTACTACTAATACTTCTACTTCTACTTCTACTTCTACTACTACTTCTACTACTACGGCGATGCTGGCTAAGTTCAAACTCTGCGAACGTTGAAAAAATAGGCAGAAAGGCCGCGGGCAAAATATAAACCAAATCATGAAGCCAAACTAGACAGCAGAGACCCATACCTATGGCACCATGCCACCCTATTCATCACTATGCCCCCTGCACCCCCACCCAACTCTTCCCTCAACCCCCCCCCCCCCCCCCCCCCCCCCCCTTATGGTTTTTCATGGCCGTGGGCCAGTACAGCTGCTTGTCCACCCGGCAATTCTCACACTGACTGTTGACCCCTCGGGGTGATCGTCTTACAGTACCGGCTCCTATGAGACGATGATTGGTATCATGAGAGAGAGAGAGAGAGAGAGAGAGAGAGAGAGAGAGAGGAGACAGAGACAGAGACAGAGACAGAGAGACAGACAGACAGACAGAGACAGACAGACAGACAGACAGACAGACGGACAGAGACATACATTCAGACTACCAAAGTGCAAAATCTGCGTTTAAGTAGGTTGAGAATAATTCTTTTCTTCTTTTTTTTAAATCGCAGATGCACAAGAGACAAATTGGCGTTTTCGCCGACCATTTTCGGGTGTATCATTTTGGCTGTTCGCCGAAGAGCAAAAAGCCAACCTCTTCGCCAGTCTCCTAGGATCCTGGTTCCTATCAATCAACTCCTTAACTTGAAGCCTAGGAATAGAAACGACAATAGAAAAATCCCTGAGGTACATCAAGCAGTATTGAGCGGGAGTGTAACCTTGATAAGCCAGCGGCCCCACAACGGCTGTTTTTGGAATCAAAGAGAAACACACAAACTTTGTATTTGCATATTGTCTTTTGTGGCTGTTTTGCTTTGTGCTTAGCCTCCATCCCCTTTGATGGTCTGTGAACATAAACCTCTCCCCCGAACTGAAACTGCTTACCACCAACGCTAAGTCTTCGCTGCTGTATGTTTCTGATACTTACTTGGAAACTCACTAACAAATAACAAAACGCAGCAACAAACCAAAACAGGAATATAAACTTGTAGATCACCATTCGACATCAGGCTATGTAATTTCTTCATATCAGATGAACGGCTCTGATCCTTCAGTGAAGGAAGAACTTTGGTGAAAACAGACCGAGACTCCAATAACCAGACACTCCACTGGATCTGAAGTGTCTTTGATGAAGTTCAAACAACAGTGTACGACATGCACCACAGCAATTCTCGGGGGGAAAACAGAAAGAAAAGGACCAGTGGCAACTTAACATGTCTTTGGAAAGAGAACTGGAATCAGTCAGTATTGTTGTCCTGGATTTAGGTGAAGCACGCTGGTAATGTGCGGTGAATGCCCTGCTGCTTACCATAAGGAATAAAATATAGAGGAATAACAACAATCAACAAACGGATAGGTATGTCAAACCATTATCATCGGGGACATGAGTGGCTGAGTGAGTAAGACATTCGACACTTAAGACATAAGATCACAGGTTCAAATCCCACTGTCAGCCGCGAGGTCTAAGACTTTCTCTTTCAATTCGACAGCCAACTTATAAGCATCGTTTTATCCACTATCACTCCTTTAGGGGAGACTTCAAGCTGTCGCCCTATGTACTACGTTTACACATTCCCGAACACGGAATGTGGCGACCTTGTTGGTGGGAAACAACCACAAGTGCAAAAAGTCTCACAAACGGTGAAACTGGATTTATCTCACAAATGGTGAACCTGGAGCTCTACCCGAAGAACACCAGGAAAAAAAAGAACCAACGATCATCGTATGACTTGGGCCTAAGAGTGGAACGCCCCCCATCCATCATGAGGGAAAGTCCAATCTGGTGTATTGTAGAACAAACAGAGCGGAATGGCACACTGCATTATTGCCGTCACAAATCACTGTCTGCATGCAGCTTTGGAGCAGCTTGGTCAGTGTTGTGGTAGTGTTGTTTGTCGCCATGTGTCATGGGAGACACTTTGACAGCAGCACAGATTTGCCTTCATATGCCGCACACAGGCCTGCCCATAATGAAGGAAAGGTATTTCATCGTGTCATGTCGTATAACGTCGTGTCAAGTCGTGCCAGTGTGGTGTGGTGAGGTGAGGTGTGGTGAGGTGTGGTGTGGTGTGGTGTGGTGCAGTGTGATGTGGTGTGGTGTGGTGTGGCTGGGTGATTTGGTGTGGTGTGGTGTGATGTGTGATGTGGTGTGATGTGGCTGGGTGGTTTGATTTGGTTTGGTGTGGTGCGGTGTGGTGTGGTGCGGTGTGGTGTGGTGCGGTGTGGTGTGGTGTGGTGCAATGCACAGTGCAGTGGTGTGGTGTGGTGCAATGCACAGTGCAGTGGTGTGGTGCGGTGTGGTGTGGTGTGGTGCAATGCACAGTGCAGTGGTGTGGTGTGGTGTGGCGTGGTTGGTGTGGTGTGGTGTGGCGTGGTTGGTGTGGTGTGGTGTGGTGTGGCGTGGTTGGTGTGGAGTGGTGTGGCGTGGTTGGTGTGGTGTGGTGTGGTGTGGTGTGGTGTGGGTGGTGTGGTGTGGTGTGGTGTGGCGTGGTTGGTGTGGAGTGGTGTGGTATGATATACTGAACTGTACTACAATGTACTATAATCTGCAGCACGGTTCAGTCCAGTCAGTTATTCTGAGTCACGGAGGTGATAAATGACAATACATGATGAACACTTGCTGCGCATCGGCAGATCCTCTGTATATTAAGTTTAAAACAAAACTGATTTCTGCATCTTTCTTGGTAAAGAAGTGAGCTAAAAGCCAATATTCATCTTGAGAAATATTTCGATAGACGTATTTAGGTCTGAGATGATACTCGTATTTCCTGTTTACAAAATAAGTACGTCGTCACCATCATCGTCGTCTATTCATTATCAGATTAACAAAAAGTTGTACCAAAAAACAAAAAACAAAAACCATGTAGGGTCTTCTTATCTTAGTGAAACAGTAAAACAAAAAGGAAAGGGTTGTGCCCACCGGTCAGCTGCCTTTTTCCTTTTCTTTCCCAAAACGTATACACTGACACAACACTACCTCACTTCAATCTTAATTCCTCAGGAAACACCACCTTCCAAACTCTCGGCGTCACCTCGGCGTCAAACAGCATTCACCACTCTGGAAACTTATCCCATCTCCTGCCTGATCTACCCTCAGCCCGTTCAGTGCTACACCCCTCTCCATGAGACACGTCATGGCGTTGACTCACATCAGTCCCCCCTTATCCTAAATCTGCCCCGTCCTAAGCTTACGTCATCCCTTATGCAGAGAACAATGTAACCCCTCTTCAACGTCAACCCACACTTTCCACACGAAAACATCGCAGGGAGAAAAAAAAACCCGACACTTTTTGTTCCCGGCTCGCTCCGGCACCAAAGCATCGAAGTCACAATACCAAATCGATGTGCACTCTCGTAATGCGTGACCGAAGCATCAAAGCCACAGACAAAAAAAAAGTTGGTCAGACACACATAAGTGGAGAGAAGGATTCGGCCCAAGCAGGGACACACGTCATCTTCATATACACGACAGCGAATTTCCACGGTGGCGTCTCCACCCTCTGGCTGCACGTGCCACAAGGCCAAGACACAGGGAGGGTCTCTGAAACTTCCTCACCATACAAATCCTCGGTGTATGGGTGTAATGAGCGGAACGCGCCATGATAGCGCGGTGTCGGCTGTACCTCTTAGAGGCCTACAGCAACTATACAGTGGGCAGCAGCAGCAGCAGCAGCAACGGGACGTTTGGCAACCACATAGAATTCTGCATCACACACAGACACACACAGTGTCCACTGTGGCTGATTTGCCATTGATTTCTCTACTCCCCTACCACCCCCTCCCTAACTTTCCGCCCCTCTCTGGCTATTTAGAGAAGGACTAGGAGGGCGGAGAGGGGGGGGGGAGATATATATTCAGACGATGGGGACTGCCCAGAGGGACGATATTCATGCATGTTTCCGAGGATGGGTTTGTATGGCACAGACGGTCAATAGTTTTGGCCTTTTCCAGCTTCTGGCGGGATGGAGGGGCAACTGATAGCAGGCTGACACGAACCCTGTGAGTGTAGATGGGTTTATCTCTCCAGTCTGTGTATGTGTGAGGCTAATGGAAAAAGGGGGAAAAAAGAATGGGGGAAGGGGAGGGAAGGGTGAGAGAGAGAGAAGAGAGAGAGAGAGAGAGAGAGAGAGAGAGAGAGAGAGAGAGAGAGAGAGAGAGAGAGAGAGAGAGAACAGAAGGACACACACACAGACAGAGACAGACAGGCAGATGGACAGAGACAGAGAACAAACATACAGACAGAAAAGAGATAAGTCAAGGCTGAGAGAAAGGAAAAAGAAAATGAGTGAAAGAGAGAGCCACAGAGAGAGGGAGACAGACAGACAGGCGGATACGTCTATACCGACAGACAGACAGACCGATAGACAGACATACGCCAATACAGACTGAAACACTGAGATATCCATACGACAGACAGACATACACCAATACAGACTGAAACACTGAGATGGATACATCCATACTGACTGACCGACAGACAGACCGATAGACAAACATACACCAATACAGACTGAAACACTGAGATATCCATACCGACAGACAGACCGATAGACAGACATACACCAATACAGACTGAAACACTGAGATATCCATACCGACAGACAGACCGATAGACAGACATACACCAATACAGACTGAAACACTGAGATGGATACATCCATACTGACTGACCGACAGACTGACCGATAGACAGACATACACCAATACAGACTGAAACACTGAGATATCCATACCGACAGACAGACCGATAGACAGACATACGCCAATACAGACTGAAACACTGACGGATACATCCAGACCGACCGACCGACAAACACACATGGACAGATGCAGACTGGAACAGACAAACGGGCCGAGACGACACAGAGACCCCAATCCACGCATGCAGACAGATCGAAGAAGCGTGACGGCCTCGTTCACTCCCTTCCCCCCTTCCCCCCCCCCCCCCCCCCCCCCCCCCCCCAAAAAAAAAAAGATGAGGCGAGAATCAGGCTCATCATCACAGATTAGACAGCCCACATTGCCGTCACTCGACCCTGCCTCGCCTCTAATCACCCTGACAGCCACCAACCCCCCCACTCCCACCCCCATCTCCCTCCACACAACCTCCTCCCCTCCATCACCCTGACAGCCACCAAACCCCTCACCCCCCATCTCCCTCCACACAACCTCCTCCCCTCCCCTGCCCTCACTCCCTCCCCAAATCTCTAACCCAAGACCTCAGCTCTCTGTATGGATGTTTTCAGAATGAAATTGGTTGGGATGGTGCCATCCGTGAAGTAATGTTCCAGCCTGTAATCCAATTTGGAACGATCTATCCAATTTGACTGGATCTAATTCAATCAGGACGTTCACAGTCTAATCACAGTTAAAGCGGTTAACTGTAATTATGACATAGTCCCTTTGTTTCATCAGACCCAAAGCTATCTTGCTGCGATCCAACAGGGTGGGACTGTTGGGACAGAAACGAATGTGATGTGTGCAAGGCAGACATGATACAGGGACAGGCATCTGGTCCCAATGGTCAAAAGTCGAGAGTGGCTGGTTCAAATCTTCCCGGCGCCTGGTGAATCATTTCTTTTCTCTCTGGCTTAATTAACCCCCAAAGGAGTTATCGGGACACAGTGATGAAATGTTCATGCTGTGTCTTGGATAGACTGAACATGGCAGAACAGAACACCTCTAGACTATATCTCGTAGGTTAGAGATGGAGAGTTTTGTCAATTCTCTGGTAAGTGACGAAAAAGAAAAGAAAAAAGGACTGTGCACACGAGCGTAGATGAGTATTTACTTGTCAAATCATTTATAACTTTTGGCAGGCATCAATTCTATACTTTGGTACAGCGCAACACAATCAATTAACACTGAAAGTATTAAAATTACTCGAAAGGGGAGGGGGGAATCAAAACCCTCACAACCACCTTTCATACATCACCTCCGTCAGAACCACTCCTCATTCAACAATGCTAGCACGATTAGTTTGCTGTTTTACAGGCAAAATTGATTCTAACGCGGTCTTTACGAGAAATAGCCTTAAAAAATCCAAGCAAAGTCGTTTAGTGTAAGCCTGCTCATTATCACAGGTCACACAGTGTCACTGTCCTGCATGCACCGTCACGTAGATCATTACTTGGCTTCAGGAAACCCTGGAGAGGGATGGGCACCACCACCTTCAACTTATCCACCACACACTGCCGGAAAAACGTCAGTGCAGTGCAGTGCCCCACCGATTCCTCAAAGAGAAAAGAAGTAACCACACCAGTGATTGTTTACTTGAGGTAAGAGGAGTCACACGATTATGCATGTTCCTAAAACAACAGGCAGGTTCACACATAAATGACACAACATTTTTTTCCCTGGTTGGATTCCTGTACTTTGACTGTCTTGAACTGAGGAATGCAACAGCAGATTAATAATAAAAAAAAATCGGCGTAACAAATTTTCTCTATAATATCTACATACAAAGCCAAGTCAGACCAAACAAACTTCTAGACCAAGAATATGTTTAGTTTGAAGTGTCACTGCCTGTGGCATTATATTTTCCATGGGTTTGTTTTTTCATCATAAAAAGAGCACATCGTAGATCCTTAACAAACACAAGTCATAATAAAACCAACGTACTGAAGACAAAAAAATCTCTGGTGAACACACAGAGAAAAAAGTCGGGGGGGGGGGGGGGGGGGGGTGATGGGGGGGGGGAGGGGAGAGGAAAAGCAAACTAGGTCAATGGGCCTGTGAAAGATTTGTCCACAGCAGCATTCCTGGGGTCTTTAGCCCAGATCAGTCACCCGTGTTCACTACCGTGTGGCCACGCCCCACTGACCAAGTGGAAGGGCTACTGTAACTACTGTAACAATCCTCAATATCAACGGTCAATGGTCTGTTGGGAGTCTGGACCACTCAGTTTGGCCTCCTGTTTAATCGGGTGTGCAGTAGGCTAACTACAACTCTTTGAGGCCAGACGTATACTGTATGGTAATTGAAAAGCATCAAAACACCCAGAGAAAACAAGATGAGACAAAAAAAAAAGAAAAAAAAAGTTAGACTGTGCTCAAATTGCATACTTTTGGTTAAAGATTATGTCTTCTTTGTTAAGCAAGTTTCTTTGCACAATCTTGTTTGTTTTCGCATTCGTTTGGGTGTTTGTATTTTGAATTGTCGGTCCCTTTTTTTTCTTTTTAGAGGAGGGGGGTAGAGTGAGAGACAAAATCAGACAACAGAAAGATCGACAGAGACAGTAAGATTTTCTTTTTGGAGGGGGGGGGGGGATCCAAAACCCTGAGGCAAGGGTGTTGGATAGGTACTGAAGTGATACACCAGATGATGTAAAACGTGAACGATAGTATGACAATCTGACCATACAACCTCCAACAGAGACGAACCGTGCCCAGTAGTTGTTCACTTATCTGTGTGTCGCTGGGTTGTTTCTTTTATCACATCTTTTCTCCTACTCCTGTTCTGTATACTCCATATCTCCAAAACTCTCCTCTCCCTTAATTCCTTGTGGAGTTGCTGAGGCACGGCTGTGGTGTCATTAAGTGGTCTCCTTGTCGCTAACTGGATTAATTAAGACCTTCAAGTGCGCTAACCCGGTAAAAACGTAACTAGAAATTAATTTTAAACTGGCTTAGCACATCGCTTTATAGAGACACGGAGACATCGCTTTAAAGGGACATACAAAGCGAGCAAAAAGGTGAAGGTATCGAAGATGCTGGCCACCTATGGGCAGTAACATGAATGATACAAACATACGTAGTATGCATCCTGCTTCCTGTATATGTAGAGGAATGGGCTTCGCCAGATTCAATCTGCCCACGACACACTGCCTGAAAAATTCAATGCGGTGTTCCAACGACTCGCCTAAGTTTTAAAGGAAAAGTCAAATGAAGGGAAGATGAACAAGGAGATGGGGACACAGAGAAAAGAGGGAGGGGGGTGAGAGAGAGGTGGGGAGTAGGCAAGACCAGGCACATCAAGACTGAAAACTTAATGGAGTGTCGACCCTCTCTTGACCACAATACATGCCACACACGTAGGGGTGCTGCTAGTCTTTCAGGTCAGATGACAAAGCGAGGTCCCGGCGTGTAGCACACATTTGGTGTAAAAGAAACCATAATAAATGACAGCGTTGTCCCTGGCAAAAGAAAGTATGTGAAGAAAAACCACTCTCCTTGGGAAACAAATACATATACTAAGACAACAAATACTTTTTTTAAATAATGGGTGGCACTGCTCTTGTGGCAACACACTCTTCCCAGAGAAAGCAGCATAAATTTTGGGCAGAGAAACCTGCAGTGACTGAAAGTGACATACAAAACAATACAATACAAATCAATAAAATACAATACAATAATCTGAAGGTAGAAAGCAACAACGATAATATCAAATAGGTAAATGTGGGAGACATGCCAGCAATAATGATAACAGTGACACCAAACACAGAGTGGTGTTAAAAATCTGAACACTTTTTGCAAAGTCATCTAGCATGGATTATTTGCCTATATTTTCCTTCTTACCGGGATTCCTGTTAAGGCTTTGACATATAAATCGCCCGAAAATATCTGTCTGTCGTATAAGAGAGACAATCCATGTATATAGCTGCAATGCAGGGCACATAGTTCTTGTCTCCCTTGTGCTATGTGCTTCTCCCAAACTACTTTTCCATGCGTTGAATGAAATGCACGGCTGGTGTTGCTGCAGTTTTTCTCCACGAGAAAATAAACCGATTGCTGCAGGATTTCAGTATTAATACATGATCATGGAAAACATAGTGCCAGTTTTTCATTATTACATCCCGTTGTTAAATCTTCCCCTCCCCCCACCCCAAAACAAACAAAAACCTCAAATGATATGAAAGTAGAATGCTCTTTCTCTATGTTTCTGTCTGTCTTTCAGTCTCTCTTCTTCTTCTTCTTCTTCTGAGAGAGAGAGAGAGAGACTCACTGCAGACATCAGACAGACAGACAGCAGACAGACAGACAGAAGACAGACAGACAGAGACAGACAGAGAGAGAGAGAGAGAGAGAGAGCGTAGGAGAGAGAGAGACGAGACGAGAGAGAGATGACTGTTCTCTCTGTCCGTCTATCTGGCTGTCCGTACGCCTCCTCGTCTCTCTCTCTCTCTCTCTCTCTCTCTCTCTCTCTCTCTCTCTCTCTCTCTCTCTCTCTCTCTGTTTTTGTTCCTTTTGTATCATGACACGTACGCAAGCCTGGTTCCCATATCTACTGAAAGAAAGGCGGAAAATCTTATCCACATTGGCTAAGGGGAGAGAGAGAGGGGGTGGGGGTTGTTACGATGAAGAAAGTAGAGAGAGAGAGAGAGAGAGAGAGAGAGAGAGAGAGAGAGAGAGAGAGAGAGAGAAGAGAGAAGAGAGAGAGAGAGAGAGAGAGAGACAGAGAGAGAGAGAAGAGACAGATAGGACAGAGAAGAGAAGAGAGACAGAAAGACAGACAGACAGACAGACAGAAACAGAAAAAGATATACCGAGACAAAACGATTATACAACAAAGAAAACTGACACAGACACCGAGAGAGGTCTAAGCAAAGAGAAAAGCAGAAGAAAGCAGAAACAGATGGAACAAATGATTTTACTGTTAGATACCAGTTTAAACAGCACATCTAGGGCGCGGGATAGCCTAGTGGTTTGAGCGTTGCTCTCGCAATTTCACAGCCCGGGATCGAACCTGGTTAGAGCCACCACTGAGACGCCTGTTCAAGGGGATTATTCCCCTGGTGTTAGTACATAACAACTCCACTCCCCTGAAAATCCATTCGGAGGAGATACAAACCAAGCGCATGTGCTCCTGTTCTCAAAGTACTGAGAACATGGTGCGGCACATGTTAATTAAACCTGATCCGCCTTTCGGCAGAGTAGGTCATGCATGCCGTAAGAATGGGTGACAACAACAAAAATATTTAAAAAACTACGCATGCACACTGATGTCGTGTTTAACATTATACCCGAAGTGGGAATGTGGCTACATTGATAGTGGGCAAGAGCGGCCGTTACACAGAAACCTACTATTGGTGAATCTCGAAGTTCAAACAGATGAACAAAAAAAAAATAGTACGCTGTTGCATCCGTCAGCCAAGCGTGCCATACACACAAACACGCATCCACCTGCGGCGCGTAAACACACACCTACACACACACCACCACCACACACACACACGAAACACACACCACACATACACACACAATTCAGTCTACCATCTGTAATATGAAAGTTTGATTCTGACTTTGACACCACACACACACCACCACCACCACACCTCACCCCCCCCCCCTTCCCCATACACACACCACACAAACACACAACACCACACCCACCCACCCCCTCCCTCACACACTGACAACACCACACACAACACCACACAACACACACACACACACACACACACCACACAACACACACGGACAGGGTCACTACTCACTGCTGTCTCTCTGTGAAGGAGGAGTGGAGGGCAGCCCACTGATCAGTGAGTTGAGCGGTCAGTTCCCTGAGGGCCGAGGCCTCCTGTCCTGTGGTGTAGCGGAGCACGCTGTCCGTCTGTCTCTCCGCCTCACTGACCGATGGCTGCAGGGACACCATCTCTCCTTCCAATGCCTGCACAACACACGCACACATACACACGCATGCACCCACGCGCGCGCGCACGCACACAAACACACACGCAGGGACACCATCGCTCCTCCAATGCCTGCACAACACGCATTACACACGCACGCACATACACACACACAAAAGACTTTAATGACTGCAACAGATGAGAAAGGAGATAGAGGGGAGGGGGGGGGGGGGGGAGAGAACAGAGACAGAGACAGACAGACGGACAGACAGACAGACAACAGACAGACAGACAGACAGACAGACAACAGACCAACTGGATTGCGTTATGTCTTTTTTTTTTTCTTTAAAACACCCCCATATAAACTCTCTTTTTGTTCTTCTTTCTTTGCTTTTTTTTTTTTCCTTTTTCTTCTGACACCTTTTTCTCTCTCCCCCACCCCTCCATACCCCACAACGTCACAATAGACATTCCCTTTTTTGTTGTTGTTTGAGAGTTCTTTTTTTTGGGGGGTGGGGGTGTTGGTTTCCTTGTGTGTTTCTAGTCAAGTGTTCAAGTATCAATCTGCACGTTATATTTTTTCTTTTCTTTCTTTCTGTTTTTCTTTGCTGAAATTTGTATGTCTTTTTATTTGTATTTTCTTTCTTTCAGCAATTTGTATGTCCTTTTATTTGTATTTTCTGTCTTTCTGCATTTCTCTTTCCTTTACTTCTGTCTTTTTCTCTTTTTTACGCCCTTCCCCCCCCCCCCCCTTTTTTTTTCTTTGGCCCTGTCTTTTTTTTTTAACACCCCCTCATCCGCTAACACCTTCAAGTTACATCGCCCACTTTTCTGTCCGGTTCCTTTATAATAGCAACACCTCCCTGTATACATCTGAATTCCAGAGCCCCTTTCTTCTTACATGTTTTTCAACTGGCATGCATTTTTTTTTCAAACATGCGTTTCGCTTTGGGGGATCTTTCAGTTGGCAAGATATTCTCTCTCTCTCTCTCTCTCTCTCTCTCTTCTCTCTCTCTCTCTCTCTCTCTCCTCCTCTCTCTCCTCTCCCTCTCTTTATTTTCTTTTTTATACAAAATTCTCCTTTTTTTGACATGCATTCTATGATGTTACAACGATTTTTTTGTGTTTTTTCTCCTCTTTTTTTTTTCCCATAAATTGCAGTTGATTTGTTTTCATTGTTATGATTTTCTTTGATTGAGGCTGGATGTAAAAAAGCCATTAGTGTGCTTATTCTTATCCTAATAAGTGTTTCAAAGTGTTCTCTCTCTCTCTCTCTCTCTCTCTCTCTCTCTCTCTCTCTCTCTCTCTCTCTCTCCTTTCATTTCCTTTTTCCCGATTTTTCTTCTTTTTTTGTGAGAGCATGGTGTAAAGAAGCTTTGTGCTTATCCATTTACTCTCAATAAACAATTCGAGTTGGAGTTGTTCTCTCTCTCTCTCTCTCTCTCCTCTCTCTCTCTCTCTCCTCTCTCTCTCTCTCTCTCTCTCTCTCTCTCTCTCTCTCCTCACTCACACACTCACACACTACAGTGGGCTACTAGACTGACGCACACAAAAATCAGCAAGCATCGTGGCAGTGTGCATGCATGTGTTCGCAAAAATGTGTGTATGCGTACGCAAGCATGCATGTGTGCATGCGTGTGCGCACATCTGAACGGATAAGCTGTTGAGATGGTAAGTGGTGATGATAGTAATGGAGAATACAATACAACTTCTGTTGATGCTAACCCAGGATGCTTTTGTGTGTTGCGTGCGTGCGTGCGCGCGCGTGCGTGCGTGCGTGCGTGCGTGCGTGCGTGCGTGGTGTCCCTGTACGTGTGTGCATGCGTGCGTGTTTTGCTGCCACCGTTTTTAATAATGATGATCATGATCATGACAGACATACAACGTGTTAAACGCGTATCTTCATCCCACTACGATAATAAATAACTACGTTACAGCAACGCTAGCTACAAGAACGACACCATCAACAACAAAATGATAACTGCCATTTACGAGGCTGTTTATGGCCTGTGTTTTTCCTATTCACATGTGGCGCAAAGGTGCCAATGATGTCTTCGCGCCCTCCCCACTCACTCCCATTGTGTCTTAGAAGAGCGGGTTGTGAAGATCTAACGAGTTTTTTTTTCCTCCTTTTCATTTTAAACCAATCTCTTCTTTTTCACTTTTAAGCGAGGACCCACGCTAGGTGGTTAAGGGTGTTTAGTCTTGATTCTTTGTCCCCCCCCCCCCCCCCATGTGTGTGGTGTGTGGTGTGTGTGTGTGTGTGTGGTGTGTGTGGTGTGTGTGTTGTGTGTTGTGTATCAGCAGGAATCCTTACAAGCGGTTAGGATATTTAGTTCTTTATTCTTTTTTCCTCCCTCTTTCTTCTTCCGTCCCCTCTCCTCTCTCTCTCTCTCTCCTCCCTCTCCTCTCTCTCTCTCTCTCCCTCTCTCTCTCATCTTCTCTCTCTCTCTCTCTCTCTCTCTTCTCTCTCTCTGGTTTGTCTCTTCTTTTCCTTTCTATCTGTCTTTCCTTCCCCCTTTCTCGTTTGCTTTTTCTCTTTTCTTTTTTCTTCTTTAACTTTCACTCTTTCAACGTTATCGTGAAAGCAGGGGTCCTTGGTTGATGATTAGTACAAACTGCTGCATCTGCTAAAGATGACTGTTGAAAGGTTTTTCACTGGTAAAGAGATGCAAGGTAGACAGAGAGGTTCCCGCTTCAAAAAAGTCCCCCTGACAATTTCATCTTTAAACGCTGTAGCAAGTCTGCCCATTTTTGACGGTTGATGTCTTTCATTCCTTATTTTTTGTTGGTTTTCCCCCCTTTCTTCCTATCCTTCCTCCATTCTCTAAACTGTTGTGTCGATTCACGTTGTAGCTTTTTTCTCTCCTTTCTGCTAGAAGTGTTCTTTCGTTAGCTAAGCTTGTCCGGTTTTGTTTTATCTTTTGGTTGCTTACTCGGGAAGATGAGGAAGGGAAAGTTGGGGGTCTTTGACATTTAAACACGGATATAACATTGCTGTTATACTGATATAACATTGCTGTTAGACGGGTATAAAATTGCTGTTACACGGATATACGACCATCTTCAAAAAGGATACGACCATCTTCAACAGAAAGTGAAACGATCAATACAAAATAGCGAAATTTCATCTGCAGTAACAACCATCCCGCCATGAAACTATCTTTTCTGTAAGAGTGAATGCAGACAGAAAAGGTACATGCGCTCATGAACACATAGGTACTCGCACGCGCAAGAACACATACGTACATGCCTCACGCTACACACAACAGACAAGCAAATAAGCGTACGCACACAAACAGCCAAGCAAGCCACGCACGCACACAACACCACACCACACACCACAGTACACGCACACACGTACACACACAAACACACACACGTACACAAACACACACAACACAACAACCCCCCCCCCTCCACACACCCTACACACCACACACCCCTACCTTCAGCTGCGTGTTCTGCACGTCCAGCTGCACTCCGCCCTCGGCCTTAAGCTCGGCAGACTTGAGCCTCTGCTGCAGCACCCCCACCTGCCCCAACAGCCTCAGCACCTCCTCCATCCACCGCCCCGCGCCACCCCCCTCCTCCACGCCCGCGCCGCCAGGCCAGTCCCCGGGGAGAGCCGGCCCCGAGGTGACGCGGCAGCGGGCTTGTAGCGGGCGAGCTGAGAGCAGAGGTCCTGCCATCGCTGGTTGAGGCGCTTGAGGGCGGGCTCCACGAGGGGCGTGGCCCCGTGCTCCGTCAGCGCCAGCGCCGTCGTCTGCAGAGAGTCCAGGTCCTGCCGCCGCCGACGGACCTCGTCCTCGAAAGCCTGGGACAGAGTGGAGGAGGAGAGGTGAGTCCGGAGTGTGTGTGTTGAGTGTGGACTGCTGGTAAGGTTTTGTTTTAGTGTGTGTTGAGTGTGGACTGCTGGTAAGGTTTTGTTTTAGTGTGTGTTGAGTGTGGACGCTGGTAAGGTTTTGTTTTAGTGTGTGTTGAGTGTGGACTGCTGGAAGGTTGTTTTAGTGGTGTTGAGTGTGGACTGCTGGTAAGGTTTTGTTCAGTGTGTGTGAGTGGGACTGCTGGTAAGGTTTTGTTTTGTGTGTTGATGTGGACTGCTGGTAAGGTTTTGTTTTAGTGTTGTGTGAATGTGGACTGCTGGTAAGGTTTTGTTTTATCATGTGTGTGGACTGCTGGTAAGGTTTTGTTTTAATATGTGTGTGGACTGCTGGTAAGGTTTTGTTTTAATGTGTGTGGACTGCTGGTAAGGTTTTGTTTTAATATGTGTGTGGACTGCTGGTAAGGTTTTGTTTTAATGTGTGTGGACTGCTGGTAAGGTTTTGTTTTAATATGTGTGTGGACTGCTGGTAAGGTTTTGTTTTAATATGTGTGTGGACTGCTGGTGAGCTTGTTTCAGTAAGTGTATGGACTGCTGGTAAGGTTTGTTTTAATATGTGTGTGGACTGCTGGTAAGGTTTTGTTTTAATATGTGTGTGGACTGCTGGTAAGGTTCTATTTTAGTATGTGTGGACTGCTGGTAAGGCTCTGTCTTGTTGTGTGTGGACGTTGGCAAGGCTCTGTCTTAGTATGTGATACTTCTGTGATCAGTACTTATGCTCGTTTGTTTGGTTTGTTATTGGTTATGGTTCTAGTGGTGGTAGTGGTGGAGTTTTTTCATTGTTTTATTGTTGTTTGTGTTTTTCGTTTTGGGATTTTTATTGGGGGCTTAATGTATAGGGGTTTTTTTCTTCTTTTTTTTCTTCCTTTTGTTGAAGCTCGTCTTCGAGTTTTCCCCTTATTTTTAAATTCTTCGAAGGTTTGGTGGCGCTTTTTTTTTCTTTTGGTTTTTAGTGAATAAGGATAGCTCAACATGCATGCCTGCATCATAAGTGCACTCACTCTTCACACCTGCAACTCCAACCCGGTTCACAGCAGGAAAACTCTGCCCTCTGACCATTTTCCTCTGACCCGTGGTGTAAAGTCTACACTGACCCGCAACTGGGCATCCACCCAACCGTAAAGCTATGCACTGACCACCCGGACACAGGAAGAGGGCCGGAGAGCAGTTAGTGTGCAGGTGGTGCAGGTGTTAACAGGTACTGGGCGTTCATCCTCCCCCACAAAAAAACGCAAAAAATCTGGCTGGCTATTCACTGGTGTGTACATAAAATGGCGCCAACGGCCCCAGATGTTCCAAATAATTATTCTTTCTCTCTCTCTCTCTCTCTCTCTCTCTCTCTCTCTCTCCTCTCTCTCCTCTCTCTCTCTCTCTCTCTCTCTCTCTCCAGTGTTTATTTTTTTCCTGACACATTAACACATCATCGGAAGAGGCAGGAGGTGTGAGGAATGACTAGAAAGAGGGGGAAAGGGGTGGGGGGTCAGGAGATAGGGTGTTAAGAGATGTAGGTTTTGGTCGCTATTCTCCTGAAGAAAAGTTACTGAGGAAAAATCTGACGTCTTTTCCTGTATGGAAACGTGCTTATTAGAATTTTTGTTTTAGTTTGCGCAGAGGGTGGGGTGGATATTTGTTTGTTTCGTTGGTTAATTGTTGTTGGATTGGTGTGGAGGGGGTCGGGGGGGGGTGTTTTGAGATAGAGGGAAAGAGAGAAAGGGAGGAAGAGGGAGGAGAGGGAGGGGGCAGAGAGAGAACAGAGACAAAGACACAGGAGAGAGAGACAGACAGATACACAGAGAGAGACAGATACACAGACACAGAGACAGAGAAACAGAGGGGGGGGGGGAGAAGTGTCTGCGTGCGATAAAACATTGCACGTCTTCCATTCTCCAGTCGTCTGCTAGCCTCCCACACTATGTTTGAATTCGGAAAACACCAGGATAAGAAGATATACAATCCATAAATCAAGATCATTTTCAACTTTCTCATCAATAGCAGGAAAGAATCCGATTCCTTAACGTGCTGAAAAAAGAAAAGAAGAAAAAAAGACAGTGCATCAAATTTCACCCCACCCAACCGTACAGACTTGTGAATAGATAAAATAAAATAATAACAAAACTTTTTTTGTTGTTGAAAATTCAAGCAAAAAGATTTTTCCATAGGCACCTTTCAGTAGACACTACCTGACTTTCAAGACAACTACAGACTGCGGCCCCCAAGCTTTCTGTCAGCGCGGTGCCATAAGTGCGCAGCCGTGAACTCTGTTCACGGGTCAACCTCATTCTTACATTTTACATCCTTCCGCTTTTAGCAACGCTTGAGTTTTTCGGGTCATGGCACTGTACTTGCACCTGACCATACCTGCGTGTTCCTCTTCAGCTTCAGGTGAAAATGTGCACACCTTGCATTCAGGTGCAGGGCGCAGGGCTAGGGAGGGACAAGGAGAAGGTGAATGGCAGGAGGGAGGAGGGAGAGGAAATTCATGTTGGCTGAAATATGACACCAAATTTGTTTTTGTCCGCATGAGAAGAGACAGAGAGACAGACAGAGAAAAAGAGATAGACAGACAGGACAGAGAGAGAGAGAGACAAACAGAAGAAGAGAAAGAAGACAGACAAAAACATACAAAGACAGAGAGTAAGCATGTGAGTGTAAGAGTGTGAAAAGAGAGTGTGTGAGAGAGAGAGGAGAGAGGCAGGGGGAGAGAGAGAGAGTGAGAGAGAGAGGGATAACGTGCATATATATATATATCCCTCTCTCTCTCACTCTCTCTCTCTATATATATTGTGGTGTGTGTGTGTCCGGGCTGTCTCGCGCCGTGCACGCACGCACGCACGTACACACACACACACTCACACACACCTATATCTATACAAGCGCGCGCAGGCAGAGATGTACGTAAAACAGTGCAAGAATCGGGGCGTGCGCACCTTGTAACGCGCGTGCGGGAATGATCAAACGCGCGAGAGAGTAGTTGCGCGTGTCTGAGAGATAATAATGCAGACATATA
Organism: Stramonita haemastoma; assembly: GCA_030674155.1. Taxonomy (NCBI): domain Eukaryota; kingdom Metazoa; phylum Mollusca; class Gastropoda; order Neogastropoda; family Muricidae; genus Stramonita; species Stramonita haemastoma. Next base: position 6,682,468 of record CM060327.1, on the reverse strand, counting down.
TCAGTGTAGAACATAACTCATCGTTTCCTCCCTTCCTATCCTGTATGTGGTATCTGTTTATTTAAGGCGTGTGTCTATGATACAGTCCATTTGGCAGAAATGCCACCAGCCGCTCAACAACCAGGCTTCACAGCCATTCCTGTTGGGCTTGGCAAGGTTGCACGTGTCCACCTTTTCCTAACTACTAAACCACACTAACATCACCTTAACATAGTCGTAACAACCACAATAACTACCAGCACCTCTCTCTCTCTCTCTCTCTCTCTCTCTCTCTCTCTCTCTCTCTCTCTCTCTCTCTACACACACCACCACTCACTCACCACACACACACACACCACCACCACCACACACCACACGCACCACGCACACCCACCCCACACACTGCTAGCATCAACATCACAGAATTTTTCTTTTAAGATTCCCAAAGACTTTTGTGCATTCCAAACCGGTTTGAACGCTTGATTGTTTTACAGATATACACTATAGTTCCTGTATATATCTATTATATTAATGAAAACCCAGACCATTTTTTTAAAGGTGAGGGAAAAAAGAACAAAAAGCACTGCTGACAATAAAACAAAAGAAATGCAGATCAGAATACACTTCCACAATCAGTAACTGTTAAAGTGTAATAGTGGTGAATTAAATAATTGTTATTCTTTTTCCACGTTCCCTGGCCGTTTTGTCTAATGATCAGTTAATCAAAGACCTATGTATTTAGCTCGACGAACAAATAAATCTGCTCATTTGTGGGTGTGAGATTTTTGTTTGTTAGCTGGCTTGCTTTGTTTGAATGATTCTGCTTTGATTCTATTATTGGGTTTGTTTTTGTTTTGTTTTGTTTAGGGGGGAGGGGGGGGGGAATTCACTCTATAAATTCAAAAGGCAATTTGAAAGCACGGGAAATGAATTTATTTACACAGCAAGGAGATTCTTCCTACACACCGTGATACCTAACACACTTCCATCCAAATCATCTGCAAACGGACGAGACATCACATGCAAATACAAAAGGACTTTACACAACAACGAGTCACGTGTGACGTCACACTCCAGAGTCAAGACTGACGTCATATACCAGCACCAAAAAAAAACGACTCAGACAGGACGTCAGTACCGATCTTAGTGGCAAGGCAAAGGGTAGGAAGATACAGCAGGCTGACAGACACTTGGCGATAAATGACACCCTGTGAGTGATAACGCTAGTCACCATGATGAATTGCCTGTAAAGAAGCGGCTTTCTGCCTGTTCCAGCCAACATTATCAGACAAGAGCTGGCAGACCATGCCATCGTTACGGCGCGCCATGCTGGGCTGGGTGTACACTCACTAACCCACACGCATTGTAGTAGGCTACTCCATCACATGTCCTTGTCATACAACCACCTACAACAATAAGAGCTGCAAAGAATCCTCTCCGATTTACAAGAAATGAAGAACTGGCATGGACGAAAAAAAGAAAAGAGAATGTGGATAAGAAAGGGGTACAAAAGAAAAAGAAGCTTAGAAAAAAAGGAAAACACGACTACCCCTGATGATTAATTATGATGAGCACAAGGATGAGGAGGAAGAGGAGACGGATCCTCATCATCATCTTCACCATCATCACATTACAAGATTATCATCATACTCAGGAAGAAGCGGAGCAGAAGAAGAGAAATGGTAGAAGCTTTTGGGTGTGGCTTAGGTGGGTTTTTTTTTTTCGTTCCTCAGCTAGAGCGCTGAGGTTCAGCAACGGTAAGATTTTGCGTATGCGAATTTTTGCCCACCATGATGGTAGCCGTATTCCGACTTAGGGGGGAGGTAGTATAAAATGGACAAAGACGGAACTACACAAGAAAACCGAGTCGAAGACAGTAAAGATGATAGTGAGGAAGGAGACAAATGACGCAGATGACGACGACGCTCATAGTCGTGATGGTGATTTAGGATTGAGGATTTTCAACATTGCCATGCCAGCTTTCAATAACCAGAGTCTTTTCCAGTAAAAGTGTAGGTGTGCAATCTTTTTTAATGTCTCAACACACGAGGAGGAAAAACAAGGTACGAAACGAGAAGAAAAGGAAGGGGAAAAAACAACATTACGCTCAAAATAGGGTTTTAATTCTCCATTGACTTTCGGCTTGGCCAAGGTCGAAAGCTTATTAACGTAAGCGAAGTGTCTCAGCACTTGGAGACGAGGATGTGAATGCTGTTATGCTCTAAAAAAATTAATTAATTAATATAAATAAAAAAAATAAGCAAGCGTTGTCTTCATCTTTGGCAACCTCCGAACACGCAGATTTCATTTTGTATTTATTGAAAGCAAAAAGATACTAGGACGTTAAGTTAGGCTGCCTATATAATGCCAGGTATTCAAAATCTGCCTGGCATAATTATTATCTTCTAATCGTGGGGGTGCTTACAGTCTCAGTGATCTAACGATTCTGTCATCCATTCCTACCGGCCCACTCTTCCGAAAAATTGGAACAGGTTTTAAGGTGCGCTCAAGATGCTATGCGGTCCTTCGCATACGGCACCTCGGTTTATAGTCTCATCCGAAGGATTTCCGGGGAAGTGGAGTGGACACTGATGTTGACTCCTGGAAATAACACACACAATTTTTTTCCAAATATGGTGCATGACAAAGGTTCTCTTTTTATCCCACTCTCTTCCCCTTGTGTTATGCATAATCTGCTGTAATCAGTAGCAGACAACAGTGTTTAACCAGCCTAGGGTTTTGAAGTTTCGTTTGCGGTGCTGTTTCTGTTATAATTATTTGTTGCTGCTTCAGCTGTTTTGCTTTTTTGAGGGTGTGTGTGTGTGTGTGTGTGTGTGTGTGTGCGTGTGTGTGTGTGTGTGTGTTGTGTGTGTGTGTGTGTGTGTGTGTGTGTGTTGTTGTTGTTGTTTTGTTGTTGTTTGCTGCTTTTTTTTGGTTCTTTGTGTGTGTGTTTATTTTTGGTGTGTTTTCTTTCTTTCTTTCCTTTTTTTTTTTTTTTTTTTTTTTTTTGGGGGGGGGCTGTTTGTTGTTGCTTTGTTTGAGGGTGGTGGTCTGTTTTTTGTTGTGTTTTTGGTTTGTTTGTTTTGTTTGGTTTTTTTTGGGGGGGGGTTGGGGGCGGGTGTAAAGAAATATTTTTGCTCATTCAAAACAAATACGGCAACACTAAAAAGTACAACAAATATAATCAAGTATAACCTACTGTTGTTCCAGTTGTTCCTGTGGTGGTGTGTGGTGGGGGTGGTGGTGGTGGTGGTGGTGGTGGTGGTGTGAGGGTGTGTGTGTGTGTATGTCTGTGTGTGTGTGTCTGTGTGTAAGTCTGTGTGTGTATTTGCAAGCGCACGCATGTGTGCGTAGTTTTCTGTTTGCTGTTTGTTGTGTTTCGGTACCTCTACCTCTAAATAAGTGTCAAGAATAATATTTTCGTTGTGGAGCTTTTTGTATGTAACTTTCTGCCAAGATTGTGCAAGCAAGTCTCTTCTCTCTCTCTCCTCTCTCTCTCTCTCTCTCTCTCTCTCTCCTCTCCTCTCTCTCTCTCTCTCTCTCTCTCTCTCTCTCTCTCCCCTTCACCGTGTGTGTGTGTGTGTGTGTGTGTGTGTGTGTGTGTGTGTGTGT
>CM060327.1:6653877-6666377 GCA_030674155.1 Stramonita haemastoma | reverse complement strand
ATTAACAATAGAAAGGGCGGATGGAGGGAGGGAGGGATAGAGGGAGGGAAGGAGGTAAGAAAGGAGAGAGAGAGAGAGAGAGAGAGAGAGAGAGAGAGAGAAGAGAGAGAGAGAGAGAGAGAGAGAGAGAGAGAGAGAGAGAGACAGACAGACAGACAGACAGACAGACAGACAGACAGACAGACAGACAGACAGACAGACAGGCAGAGAGAGCGCGCGCGCGAGAGAGAGAGATATATATTTTGTGTGTGTGTGTGTGTGTGTGTGTGTGTGGTGTGTGTGTGTGTGTGTGTGTGTGTGGTGACAGGATTTTTTTTTATGCGGGTATATGGAGGAGCACAAAGCTTCTTTACACCATGCCCCCTTCCCCTGTACTCAACCTCAAGAGAGAGAGAGAGAGAGAGAGAGAGAGAGAGAGAGAGAGAGAGAGAGAGAGAGAGAGAGAGAGAGAGAGAGAGAGAGAGAGAGAGAGAGAGAGAGAGGGCGAACAAACAAACAGACAAATAGAGACTAACAGACAAATGCCGAAATACTGAGACAGACAAGCAAACAGACGCAAGCAGAAAGGTCGCCGAATGTACACAAACATAAATAGACATAAAGGGAATGGTAAATATGAGTAAAGACTTGCAGATTTTAGCAACAAACAGCCAGCCAGTCAGACAGCCAGCCATAAACAGACTGACAAAAGCAGACAAGAGAGGCATGCATACAGATATACGTGTGAATACAGACACACAGACATGCATACAGAAACACATGCGTGACCACAGAGCAAAGGCAGCGAAAGTGAATAAAAGGGGAGGTAACACGTTTAAGAATCTAAATCCCTATAGGGGCCAAGATGCATACAACGAAAAACCGGGCAAGAAGACAAACAGACATACTGAGACAGAATGACGGAAGCAGAGACAGACCGGCAAGGACAGTCAGACATACAGAGAGGAAAGACGAGACAGCAAAGACTGTCAGAAGGTTAGAGAGAGGGTTACATAGTTAAGGATCCAATCCATTCCAATCCAGTCATGTTGTTTATAGTCCGGCCAGCCGACCACACGTTTAGGATCCAGATCCCATAGACCATGATGATTGTATGCTTTGAAAATACAGGCAGGACAGCCGGCATGCAGGCAGAGAGGGAGACATACACACAGACAAACATACAGATAGACAGACAGACAGGCTTAGACAGAACGACAGAAACAGAGAGAGACAGGCATAAACAGAAGGACATACAGTCTTATATGTATAGCGGAAAGTGGAGGCAGCACATACAGACAGACAGACAGACAGACAGGCTTAGACAGAACGACAGAGACAGAGAGAGACAGGCATAAACAGAAGGACATACAGTCTTATATGTATAGCGGAAAGTGGAGGCAGCACAGACAGACAGACAGACAGACAGACAGACAGGCTTAGACAGAACGACAGAAACAGAGAGAGACAGGCATAAACAGAAGGACATACAGTCTTGTATGTATAGCGGAAAGTGGAGGCAGCACAGACAGACAGACAGACAGACAGACAGACAGACAGACAGGCTTAGACAGAACGACAGAGACAGACAGGCATGAACACACACGTATAGAGAAAAGTGGGGCGGCACAGACAGAGAGACAGAGAGTAGAAGGAGTTACATTTTTGAGGATCCAGATGCCGAAGGCCATGATGCAGGCGATGAAGCAGAGGAAGGCCAGCGACATGAGGGCCGTGATGGCCATCACCACCTGCATCACCTCCTCCCCCATCCTCACCCAGCAGTCAGAGGAGGAGGAGGAAAACGAAGAGGAGGAGGAGGAGGAGCAGTCGAAGGCAGCCAGACAAGCGGCAGTCCAGGAGACCACGCAGCGCTTCACATCCCCCAACAACTGCCACTGACACACCAGCAGCAGGCACAACAGCAAGACGGCGTCCACAACCATGGAACAGACTGCAACGTCTTCAACAAGTGGGTCTGATGGCTAAGGTGTTGTGGCGACACGCTCTCCCAGGGTAGAGCAGCCCGAATTTCACGCAGAGAAATCTGGCGTGACTTAAAGTGGTATTCAATATAATTACAAAGTTGTCTGAAAGTAAATCCTTATTGTGAAGCTGAACAGAGAGAGAATCACATCACCTTCTTGCGAAAAGTCTTCAACTGACAGTTTCAAAGCGTCCATTATCAGGGCCTTCTAGGTGCTTCCCAACTGTTAAAGTCACGTCTACTTTTCATGATCGTCTCCAGAGGTTAAATAAAAGATTTCATCACATCCATATACTGCCATGGAAACCTCTGCAAGGGGGGAAAGTGGTGACTTCAATATCCATTCTCAGCAACGAAACAGAGAAAAACTAATTTCGCCTGCCTCTGTGGAATACTCCGAAAGGCTTTCAAAGAGATAGCGCCAACATCCTTTGCCAACTCCTACAGTCTCACTTCGTCCATAACTGGACTGTCTGAAAGGATTTCAAAGAGTTTTGATGTTCATCCTCAGTAACTAAACAGAAAAGCACATCACCTTCGTGTACAGTCATGTAATAGTCGACACAGATTTCAGCACACGCTTACCATTTCCGTCCTCTGTATTCCGGACACTCTAGTAACTTCGTTCACGACCGCAGAGTAGTCTACGCTGTCCACAATTCCTATACAATGACTCCCACCATCCACCCCCAGCCTCGGCACAGAATGCAAAATCTTCGTCAGCTTCTTGACAGTTTCTCAGATCATCTGAAGACACAACCGCATGGAGAGGGTTGGCAGTATATTCAGTGAAAAGTTTCAACGCCCATGGTCACTAGACTGTGAATCACATCGTCCATGTCTACAAACATACGAAACGGCACGGTCTTCATCCGTCCTCAAGAAAAGAGTTCAACATTTTCAACTGGTGATTTCAGCATCCACATTCTAGTTCTAAGGTTTTGAATCCAGTCCTTAGAAGACGTTTTAAAAGAAATCCACATTAACGGTCGTGAATGTTTACAGCACCTTTATGAAGACACCACAACATCCACATGAAAGAGGCTACGAAGTCCCCAGTGGATGACTTCAACATCCATCTACAGCACATCCACTGCCAGTCACACCCTCACAGTGTTGGCTGATCTTGGCACACATCCACAACCAACAGACCCTGTATCCTCTTTGGGGGAGTTGCTATTTTCTGCATTACAACCCTCTGCAGTCAATGGTGAACTTTCTTGACTGCGCCGTCACACGTATGGATTACATGTGTCTTCTTTTTTTCCACTGGGCTTTGCATCTGTGTGAATAGCACACACCTTCAGGCCAGTCGTAGTGATTAACGATTCCCTTTTACAATATTGCTGAACCACTTAGCATGCGTTTTCTTTCTCTTAATTCAACAACATTAAAGTCACCTGTGACTTTTCTTTCATGCTATTTTTTTGGCTAAAACGACGAGGAAGTGGAAGTCATGTTGTACATGCAGCCTGTTGACAGATAAAGCATCAACATTCACCCCAACTTTACTCATCCCATTTTGGTCTGGCCGTAGTCATTATTCAGATCACTCTCTTTGTACAAGTCCACAGGCAAGACTCAGGTTGCAGAACTTGATTGTATGCAGCTTTCTCAAAGAACCTATATCACAATGTCAAAAGAGACACTCCCTTGGCAAGATCTCATTTGGGTTGCACGGCATTTCTGACACATCACTTCTCATATGCCAAAAGGTTCATTTAACAAGAAAATTACTTTTCGCCTCTTTGCCAAGCTACAGATTTCCTATAAGCTATTTTGGAGTGCCGAAATATCTAACCTCGTTATTCCCGCTGTAATCTGTGGTCAATCGATTTCAGAATCAATCATCATGGTAGATAAAGGAAGGCAGGGGGTTGGAGGGAGGGGGTAAAATTGCATAAATCTTCTCGTAATTACTTTCAGGCAGACAGAAAGAGAGACAAAAAGAAATGTCGGCAGCCAGCCAGCCAGCCAGATAGACAGACGGACAGACAGACAGACAGATAGAGACAGACAGAGACAGATAGTTTTGTCACTATCCATTATCAAGATAATTAACAACTATATCTTGCTTATCTTTGTCATAATTCGCTGCTCTGATCATTAGCTGTATTGTATATATGTTGCCATCATTGTAATCAATAATAAAGACTCAAGAATACTTTGCTACATCAAACTGAGAGACTATAATAATAATAACTATAAAAAAAAGAATCATAATCACTTAGTACTGTAATCATCTGCTGTCGTATATTTCTTGCCATTAGTGTTATTATTTACTACCATTATATTCAGATAACCTTATTTCATACTATTGTAATCATCAGTACTAGCGCATTTAATCGTTACTCTTGTTATAATCAATACACTCATCGCCAAACTGAGCAATTTTAAACATTAACCCACACTCATCGTATGGTACAGAACATAACGTGTTGTTGATCTTTAAAAAAAAATTTAAAAAAAAAAAAGAAAACCATCACAACAAAATCGTAGTCAAACCTAACTCTGAAAACTACAGATCCGATTCCTTTCAAACAAATTTTGAAGTTGTTGTCCTTCACAAAACTTATTGTCGGCTCTCTCACACATTTTGTTGTCCGATGTTGGATTTTTTTTTATAACAAAAATTTACCTTTTCTTTCACAATGATGTGCGACCACCTAAAGACCATCTACAAACTTGTGCAAAAACTTGCAACACTGATTCATTGAGTCAACTAATCATCATTACGAAACAACTAAGGCACTAACTGCTCCACGCTACTCCTACACTTCCACACGTGCTTTGCACAAACAGAACACGTTGAAACACACACACGCAAAACCCCCATAACTCCAGTCAGCCCTCTAGACACAATGAAGCAACCAGGTAATGAACTACACACAAAATAAACATCCTCACCACACAACCACTTCATTCCAACTGCACAACCCACACACACACACACACACACACACACACAGCAGAGTGAATCCCAAAAAATCACTAAGATTAGAAGGAGAAAAGATTCTAGGAGGTAGAGGGAGGGTTCAAAAGTGGGAGCAAAAAAGGAAGATATGGGCGGAAGATACGGGGGATGAGAGACGCATCGTGGGAAAGAGCGAGTTATCTGTGAAAAGCTGGCGCATCCTCACACCCTATCTATCGGGCTGCCGAGGCGTCTATCTATCAGCTTCTGAACACTCATTCGTCTTCTATTCCTCTTCCCCCTCCGCCAAACGCGCATGATGGTGTGATGCGCTGTGCACGCGCACACGCGAACGCACATACCTCCAGTCTCCCTCCCCCTTCCCGCAAACATACACGCTAATTTAAAAAGAAAAGTTAAACTCAAATGTCTGCCCTCCTTCCTCTCTCTCTCCCCTTTCTCTCCCCCTCCTGACTATGGTTAGTGATGGCATCAATAATGAAAGCAGTGTACACACACTGACGTTGTTTTTATACAAGCTTTCAGGCTCTCACATGCAGCCACTTAAGACTTCCAGTGATTTTCTGTTCTTCGGTGTCTTTTTTTTTAATTGTCCTTGTTTATCTGTTTGTCTTCTGTTGCTCTGTCTCTCTCTCCCCTCTCTTCTCTCTCTCCTCTCCTCTCTCTCCTCTCTCTCTCTCTCCTCTCTCTCTCCTCTCTCTCTCTCTCCAAACTCCCGTTTCTCAAACCTTCAACTTCCAAGCACCTGTCCTAACACTGCACACACCTTTTCCTCGGCCATGAGGGAAACAATACCCCACCTTTTCCTCCTCTTTCTTTCTTTCTTTTTCCTTCTTCCTTCCTTCCTTCCTTCCTTCCTTCCTGTATAGGCTACCTTTCTACCACCTGTCTGTTGTTCGCAACAGATTTTTTTTTCTTCTACTTTTTCCCTCTGTCTTTTCTTGTTCTCGTTTTCTGCCCTGAACAACATGCAACGGCTTCACAGGCCTGTCGTTAAGGTTAGGTGTAGCATGCGTGGACTGGCTGGTGCAGAGAAAGAGGGGGGGGGAGAGAGAGAGAGGGGGGGGAGGAGGGGGGAGAGAGGGGGGGAGAGAGAGAGAGAGAGAGAGAGAGAGAGAGAGAGAGAGAGAGAGAGAGAGAGAGAGAGAGAGAGAGAGAGAGAGAGAGAAGACAGAGAGAGAGAGACGAGACAGACGAGAAGAGAGACAGACAGACAGACAGACAGGAAGACACAGACAGAGAGAGAGAGAGACAGAGAGAGAAATTTATATTTACCCCCCCCCCCCCCCCCAATAATTTTCTGCGACTCCCAAATTTGAAGGAAATGATATGAGAAAAACAAAGATCGATACATCCGATGGAAAGTACAAACCATCCCTACATATATATATAAAAAAAATCTTTTTCTCTTGGTTGTTTGGGTTTGTTTGGGGTATTTTTAATGACCAGTTTACAAGCCAAAAGATTCTGATGTGTGACTGTTCTAAACCACACAAACTTATCCCACCTAAATTTTCCCTTTTCAACTTCATAAGAACAGACCAGATACATGATTCTTTCAATCCTAACGTTGCTTCTGACGAAACTTTGTGTTCACTTTATTTGTTTTTTGTTGTTTAGTTTTAAACTTACATGCTAAGAGAAATGAGAGGTAGAGATTAATGGTTTTCATAAACTATCATGAATTTCAAGTCAAGGATTCTTTAACCATTCCACGATGAGCAATTACAAGGAAATAATTGATGGAATCATAATGTCGGGGAAAAAACAAGAAAGCTATGATTCACATTTGCCATTTTTAAACATTCCAAGATAACATCTTTTTTTTCGTTCTTTGGCTACAGCTCCGAGGTTCACCAATATTGAGATATATGCGTATGCGACCGCCGCCCCGCCCCCGCCCCCCCCGTAAAAAAAAAATAAATATATTAGGTAGCCGCATTCCTACTTCGGGGATGCTAAAAACCACACCTGTTTGCATGCTGGTTTTTTTCCTTTCATCCGTTCCTGCCAGCACACAATGGCTTATTCTTTTGAAAGGCGGAATGGGTATTTAACATAGTGCAAGATATTCTGCGTGCGTTCGACTACAGGGCCTCAGTTTGTAGTCTCATCCGAAGACATTCAGTTCGATTTTTTCGTCTAACTGGAAAGAAAGGGCAAGGCCTGGAACCGAACCCAGAACCTCCTGTTACTTATTGGCAAGCGAACGTCTTAACCATCCTGTCACCTTTTTCTTAAAACTTATAAAATTCTCTCTACCTCTCACACACCTACTCACCACACACCACACACACACACACACACACACACACACACACACACACACACACACACACACACACACACACACACACACACACAACTTCTTGTGCTTTTGAGACATTAAACAGTTTGTTGGTTGGTTTGTTTTTCGTACTAGCAATTATCAAACTATGTACTCTTTGGGTTCTCTCGCCAAACTGTTCAAGTGTTCTGTTCTCTTCCCCGACATACATTTTTCCTCCATACCATCTACAAAGCAGGATACACACAAAACACTCTATAACATGTTCTTACAGAATGAAAAATTACTTCTTTAAACCTCACTTAATTCTTGATTAAAGCCTCTCTTGCAGTAGTACCACGATTATAATAAAATGTAGCCACTAAAATGAAAAAAGTTGGTCAGACATATTTCAAGACGTAAAAACTCGCGCATACACATTCACCACCCCCTTCTCTCTCTCTCTCTCTCTCTCTCTCTCTCTCTCTCTCTCTCTCTCTCTCTCTCTCTCTCTCTCTCTCTCTCTCTCCTCTTTGAGATTTTGAAAACGATGTGGGCTTTGGGCAACATGGATATGTTTGTGTTTTTTTAAGTTGTTCGATGCCCAGGTCAAACCTATGTTGTTATATGCTTCAGAGCTCTGGGGTTTACAAAATTTCACTGTCTAGAATAGGTACTTTTATTTGCTTGCAAACGTTTGTTAAACGTTTACCCCAAAACTCCTAACACAATGATCTATGGGGAGACAGGACGTTATCCTATGTATTTTGATAGCACCATAAGATCTATTGCGTACTGGTTTAAACTTCAAAATATGTCTTTATGCAGATTTCCAAAACAGGCATATTTGATGTCTGCAAACAAGATCCCAGAACTCACCGAAAGACATTTAGATGTAAATAACTGCCATATTGCATCAAAAGATGTCTTGATCTTTTTGGTTTCTCTGAAGTGTGGGTAAATGGTGGGGTGGGAAATGAGCAAGTTTTTCTAAAAGAATTAAAGCAACGCATGATTGATTGCTTTCATCAAGACTGGCATGCAAAACTGTCAGTGACAGATTCGAAACGTATAGGTCATTTAAATCACTGCTACAGCCTGAAAAATATCTTACTGCTATCACCATAGGTAAATTCAAACATGCACTGGTCAAGTTTCGACTTGGAGTTGGTGATTTAAACGTGAATAACAGATATAATGATAAATCTAAAAAGTGCACTTTTTGTGACAAAATTGAAACTGAAACCCATTTTCTGTTTGAATGTTCAAAGTTTACAGACTTGAGGGAGAAATACCTATCCAAATACTTCACAAATGATAATGAACATTGCCTCCAAACTATTCTGAATAGTGAAAATGTTTGTCAGTTGAGACATTTGGGTATGTATATATTTTATGCTCTAAAGCCAGAGAACTCAGTTAAGTACAACCGTGTACAAAAAGTTGATGTAGTTTATGTCTCTTTGGAAATTAACTCATGACAATGCCAAAATTCTGTTGTTTGTTTAATGTTTTGCTTTTAGTCTTCTGTTAAAATGTGTACCCCCTTGTATACAGGCCGGTGGCCTTACAATTAAAATCGAGTTTCCGGTTCTCTCTCTCCTCTCTCTCTCTCTCTCCTCTCTCCTCTCTCTCTCTCTCTCTCTCTCTCTCTCCTCTCTCTCTCTCTCTCTCTCTCTCTCATTCCCTAAGGCTAATCAGGGCAAGGACCGGATGAAAAAAAAAAGTACGTAATACTAACTCTGTAACCCTTGAAAAATAAAGATTATTCATTCTTATTCATTCTCCCTCTCTCTTCCCTCTTCCACCCCTCCCCCTTCCCAACCAACCCAAAGGACCAATCAGAAGACACAAGAGCAGCAAAGACAGAAACACTGATTCCTTGATGAAGACAGGGTACTTTTCCACACGTGTGGCCACTTGGGGCCACTCAGGATGAAAACGACGGCCAGTGGCAGAGAGTAATGGAGGCACTTGGTGCCCAGTGCCGGGAGAAAGAGGTTCCAATGTGACCAAGGCCTTGGGCTACTTTCCTCAAAAACCCGGCTAATTCCAAGGGGATCGTGTTCGAAAGCACTTCTGTTCTGAACTAATGTTCTTCATTCTCTCTCTCTCTCTCTCTCTCTCTCTCTCTCTCTCTCTCTCTCTCTCTCTCTCTCTCCTCTCTCTCTCTCCTCTCTCTCTCCCGCACATTCAGGATATCAGGAGGGCCCCCAAAATACTTAAACTATCAAGCTTCCGAAAACATTGTTTACATGTCCGATGCCTTGCAAAAAGACATGCAACGTACGTATACAATAATGTGCCTTCTTAACGAGGTTTTCTTGTTTGTTCTGTCTGTTCAAACAGTATCATATCAAATTAATGGCTTTCTTTGAACTTGCTTTGCATGGGGGGGGTGGGGTAGGGGGTTCCACGGTAACACGGAAAATAATGACGCCTTCGCACAATCATTTCGCTCGTACATTAAACGTCCATGATATAAAAAGAATGGTTAGGCACAATCTAATTCTGCTTTATGTTTCTTCCTCTTTTTTTAAACTAAAGGAAAGATTACTCGTAAACGTTCGGTACACTATTGTAACATATTGTCTTGTTTTGCATTGTACTGTCTACCCCTTTCATTCTGGACAATATTTTTCTGTGTGAAATTCGGTTGCTCTCCCTGCAGATAATGCGTCAGTACATAAGCAGCGCGAACATCACCCCCCTCCTGGCCTCTTTTTTTCCTTCTTTTTTTTCAGTTCCCTGTCTGTAGGCGTATTTGTGTCCCTATGAGAGTGTGTTTTCCTTCATTATTTCGTCAGGGGCTCCTCTTGTTGCAATATGGTGGGTTTTTTGCATATGCTAATTGTGTGCTCATAATGGCGTCCCACATCGACAAGAATGTTAAAAAAAACAGCTTCTTTTTCAACTCACAATGGATTTGTTTGTGTGACGCTGTCAACAACCCTGAGCAATAAGAATCCATTGCCCGAGTGACGCCTATACAGCGATGCAAGTCTACGTAAAGACTGTTATCTATCAGTTCACACACACTGACATCACTTTGAAATAGACATTTTACCATACAATGCACGAGCTGTACAGACCGAAAGACTAGGAATCAGACCACTCACAAACGAGGTACAAAGAGTCCAAAAGAAAGAAAGAGAGGGAACTGTTTAAACTATACGAGGCTAGAAAGGACAGAAGGAAGAACGACAGTGCGACAGAAAGATAGAAAGACTCGAGGAAAGACAGGCCGAAAAGGCAGACAAAAGAACGAAAAGAAACACATACATGAAGAAAGATGGGCCGACAGACGGAAGAGAACACTGAAAGACAGAATGACAGTAAACAGGCAGGCAGAAAGACAAAAGAAAGAAAAAAGAAGATCAAGAAAAGAAAGAAGCAAAAGAACGAATGAATGATCCAACGATAGACAGAGAAATGAAAACTTGCACTGCTTCGTATTCTTCAACACCAGAGAGAAAATAGGCATATTTGATGAGCTACTACTGGAGTCGTTAACTCGTCCCTAATTTCTTTTCTTCTGATAATTGAACTGTGATCCTAAACTCATCAAACCTTTCACCTGACTCATGCAAATTGTTAATGCTTCCTTCGAACAAAATTTATGTCAAAGACACTGAATGAAAAGCGATAGAAGTTCCGAGGATACAGCGTGTATGACCCAAATGTCGATGTTCCATGCACTGAAAATGTTCTTTTAAATCTAGCACTAATGTACTTACTGAGCATATATAGTAAAATTTTATTTTCCTGTGAAAAATAATGTTGAATACACCAAACTAGCACATTCCTGTAGTCATTTTTAAAAAAAATTGAAAAAATGGTGAAGTTTAAAGAAATTTATCATATATGATAAGAGCGGCTTTTGAGGGTACATAGACTGATTTTATCATATATGATAAATTGTATCTGAAACAACAGTTTATTGTGGATTTATTGAGATGACTGTATACAAATGACTACTCTATAGCATTCACTTCTAGTCAAGGGGTTTCTTGTCACTTGGGGGGTCAAATGGCACATCCATCCCGCTGGGAGTCATGGTCAACGCTGAAAGCAGGTTTCTTCACTTCATCTGGTATGACATCAACAAGGTGTTGACCAAGGAGCTCAGCCAGCAGAATCTTATCCTCTGCATTGTCACCCACACTGTCTCTGGCTAGAAGCTGGGCTAAAGGACTGTCATCTTCTGCTAGTGTTGCTTGTTGAAGACTTGCCAGAGGGTGTCATCCTCCATGTCACTCATACTTTCACCTGTTGAGGTGTATCTTGCTGCTTGTGCACCCGACACTGCTTTTCTTTCTTACCACTTTGTTTGGCCTCTGATGAGCATTTTCCTCATCCTTTCCTTCTTCAGTTCATCATCTCTGGCATCCACTCATTTCCACTGCTCCCAGAAAGTTAAAATCACTGTCATCACCAGTCACCAATCCGGAAAATTTTGGTGACATCATTTTGTACTGCCATGCTGAAAACAATAAAAACATGCAGAATTAAATTACTTTTCTTCTATACTACTCACATCCAGAATTAATAACAAGCATTTAATTCAAACACACGACAACACACACACCACACCACACACACACACACACACACACACACACACACACCACACAACACACAACACACACACACACACACACACACACACACACACACACACATCACAGCAGAAAACAATAATATTTTCCAAACATTGGAAAAAAATGATGTAGAAACATTATAAATTAAGTTTGATATCAAAATATTTCTTCAAAACAATCATCAAAAGCAGCTAATACAGTTTTTTTTGAAAAGAGCTTTTGCAACCACTAAGACCGTTTTTATCATATCTGATAAATTTTGGAAGAGTTATCTTTCCCTGAAGATTTCACAAAAGCCATTCTTATCAAATATGATAAACCAAATTTAGTGCCCTGTATTGACTAATATTATTATGCATCATATGAAATAATTAATGCTGTCATTCTATGTATACTAGTGATTTTATTAAAGCAAAATAATAGTAGATGAGTACTCACATGTGTGTATACCAGAGGCTCAAACTCAGGGGATCGTAAGGTGGTTGCTTCCTCCTTGCAGTCACCTTAGAAAGTGAAGTGTACAGAATAAACGATGCCATGCTGAGGACTGGGTCTATTACACAGCTGGACTTCTTGCCTGTCTAGTGATGGCTATCTGGGAGGGAAGGGTCAGTGTCCACTTAGGTGAGCACCAGGGGCCTCTAATTGGGTTTATCATATCTGTAGGCTTCGGCGCTAGAGGGTTAAGATGATAGACAAACAAGACAATGCTTTCACTGTGAATTACTTGTA
>CM060327.1:6646377-6651377 GCA_030674155.1 Stramonita haemastoma | reverse complement strand
GTCGAACTCAGCAGAGACAAAGAGAAATAGTGAACCCTATGGTGGCATTGTGTGGAGCTCCTACCAACGACAACAGCGATGGAGACAAGTGAGTTGATGAACGACAATACCAAACTGCCGTCTCGTTTCAAGACCACCAAGGGGGGGGGGGGGGGGACCCTGCCCATCCGGCTTCTGCACCATAAAGACGACAACAGAGTTAGATCACTTTTAAACCATGCAATCAAGGACTGGTGCCTTCAATCCAAAGTCCAAATGAGCATCAATCACTGTGATCTCTGAGGTCAACTAGGGTCGTCCCAGCATCTGTTTTTAATCAAACACGTCATTACTGGTTTATCAAACATTTTTCAGTCTTGTAACAAGTTAATAAGTAGCCATTTAAAAAATATATTTCTAGTCTTATTGCAGGCTCAGACAAGCACAGTGACGTGTGTGGCAGCTCCAGAGCTAAAGGCTACAAAACACTCACTGTATTGTTTCCAGGCTACGAAAGACTACAACATAACTACCACTCCATTCCTATACAATAATAATAATTTTAAAAAAAATATAAAAAACCCACAGTTTACAAACCCTCTGGCTCTTGACTATGACAGGTCACAACCTGATCTCTCTCATTTCTATGCCACGAAAGACTATATCATCATTACAATTGTTCCTGGGTCATGAGAAACCTGTATTTACCAACACATTTCTAGGCTATCAAAGATGACATCATTACGACCACATTTCCAGATACAGAAGACTACAGCACAACCTCCATCCTAGTTCTAGGCTATGAAAAGAGCACAACTTAACCACCTTCCCTTTCCTAGGCCACGAAAAACAGAACTCCCTCCAGAGGTTAGGGCCATCAAAGACTACAACATTATAACACGTCCGTTTCTAGCCTGGACCAGGCAAGACTTCAACCTAATCGTGATCCTATGATCCTATTTCTATGGCAATGGCGAGAGGACGGCATTGATTTCCTTGTTAACCAGATTGGTTCCGATCTGCAGGAGCTATCTGCAGCTCTGTGTGTGTCTGTGCAGGGGCATACAGCGAGAACCCAGGCACCAGCGCTGCCTATCATGTCAGGTAATTCCACTAACCGCTTTAAGCCGGTGACTGGCTCAAAGGAAACGGGGGAATTTTTATGGGTGATTAACTGCCTGCCTGCCTGCCTGCCTGCCTGCCTGCCTGCCTGCCTGTCTGTCTGCCTGCCTGTCTGTCTGTCTGTCTGTCTGTCTATCTGTCTGTCTGTCTGTCTCACTCGTTGGCCACCCAGAAAGATTCTTTAAAAGTTTTTAATCTGGCTTGATTTGATTTGTTCCATTTCAAGTCTCTTCACTCCTAGTGACGTTACATGATTACAATCTTTAAATAATTAAATTAATAACGGAGGAAGAGAGGTAACCGCCAGTTGAACTGAATAAAAGTGACTGAACAATTAAGTTCGGAAACAAGAAATATGGTAGATTGAGAAATTATTTTTATTTTATCAATTACTTCAGGCGTCTGTAAATTCACATTTCAACAGACTTTGCTAATTCACTGTTGATGCCAAAAATTTTATAAAGAATTTAAAAAACTGATTCTTCAAGACATTTCTTTTTGTTTTCCATCACATAGAAGTGTTACAAATAGTAAAAGCACACATCAAATACTGTGTACTCACTTGGCTAGACCACACGGCACGCTACTTAGCCTTCAGTGAAAACGCCAAGCAAGCAAAGGCATATGCATAAGAGAAGGACGCACAATGAAAGCTTGCAGCTGGTGGAACAAGAGGCTGGATTAGAGAGAAGAGTGGCTGTCAGGACTGTTTTCCCAGATTTCTCGTAACATCGGGCATGAACAGAGACGAAAATCATAAGTGAAACACTGCGCTTCAATAAACACAATCTCTCCACTTAATTCATTGAAAAGATACATTTCTGCGACCATCCTACAAGTGTGTTCTGTTGGATCGACTTATCCCTAATAAATCAAAGACAAAATGGTTCGCAATTCTTTCAGAAGGAAACCCCTCACGCAGACCAACCTTTGAACACCGATTTTCAATCGCCTTATGAAGTGAGTGATTCTTCCTACCTGCTTTAAAGTTCAGTTGATGTATAGAGTCAGACACGGCCTTACGAGCACTTCCAATGTCGTTTTGTCATTCGAAAGGACAAGCCCCTAACATCCTGGCCTCGAATAGTGCTGATGAAGTAGAGAAAAAAAGGGGAAGACATTAACCCCAGCATCAAAGCAGAGATGAAGACGCATGGTTTTCTGAGGCCTTTCTCCAGTGCGCCATGCCATGCCAGGCAGGCTGTATGTGTGAAAGGGGTGATGCATCATTCTCCTACCGCCTGTCATTTCTTACAGTGCTACATTCCCCATTAGAGAAGAGATGAGAATGCTGCTCGTTTCCATTCTTCTCCATCTAGCTCCATCTGCCCGTGACCTGTTGTCTCTTTTCAGGTCGAGCGGTGAAGCAGTGAAGTAGCAGTATCGCCTGCAGCATCTGTTCCTCATTAACACAGCACTGATGGAAACCCACCCGTCTGATGAACAGTGTCGCAGTTGTAGACATCATTTTGCGCACACGAAATTAGGAAAAAGATGACGACGACGAGGAGGAGGGGGAGAAGAAAAAGGAGAAGACGAAAAACAAGAAGGAGGAGTAGGAAGAAAACGGTTACGGAGGAGAAGAAGAAAACGGTCAGGAATGTAAGCTAAATTTGAACTTCAAGTTAAAACTAAATTCACACTAGCGGTGCCTGTCTTCTCCTGTGTTTGTAAATCATGGGCGCTGCCTGGCTACAGATCTACAAAACACGAGAGGAAAAAAAAAAGGGGGGGGGAGATAGCCTGACCTAAATACTTTTCCATGAGATGTTACCGACAGACCCTTCATATCACTGAAGACCACACAGAACTGAAGAACAGGCCAGAAACGAAGACGTTGTTGGCTCTGTTCAAGATACAGAGCAGAGATCACTCTCCAGAAGGGAAGGCGGGGATGCTATATTTGATCACATCCCCAAACCATATGGCAGGGCATCACACCATGACGTAAACTGAAGGGCAGATAATCGATAGAAGAGGTGGGGAGATAACAACAAGGACTGAAGTGTGCCCATTTCCAGAAAGCCGCAAAGGCCATACAGGAGTGGCGGCGAATAGTAAAGGTATGGCCTGGAAGCCCTACATCTTAAGGTCCAAGACAGACTTTTCGATCACTTGAACGGGAAGCAGATACAGATTTACACGACCCAGGGAACATGAAAAACAAAAACAAACAAAATGCAAAACAAAAACAAAAGAGAAGAAAGATGCGAACAAAACCACCATCAGCGCCTTCAGTACAGTCAAATTAAGTAAAACGGCACAATCACTACGGAAAAGTCACCCACAAAAAAAATTTTGCCACGTAAACAAAATGAGCTTTAAAAAGAAAAAAGGTAAGTGCGTGTGTATGTGTGTGTGTAGGGGGGGGGGGGGGGGGCCTGAAGAAAAAAGATAAGCGGTGGCCAAACAGCGTACGTGTATTAAGAGTTCTCTGTTAATGGCAGTTATTATGACTGAAAACAAAACCTTAACTGTAGATCCGTTTTGTAGAATATGGGATGAATAGCTTGCCGAGCAGAGACAAAATATGCTGCGTTGCCAGCACCCCCCTTCCCCCCGCCAAAAAGGTAATCTCCCCCCCCCCCAATCCCACCAAACAGGTAATCCCCTCCCCACCACCCCCCACCCCTGCAAAAAAGGTGATCATCCCCCACCCCCACACTCCTTTTTCTCTGAGTAATTCTGCCTGGAAGCCTAGCTGGCCTACAGCATCTCGCAGTTCTAAGTGAAATGAAAGGACAGCACTGTCTCGGCCCACCTTTGAACAGACTTTATGAGGGGTCTGAAGATCTAATGGCTCAATATTCATTACCGACATGGGGAAGGCTGGCGCAAGCAAAACTTAATTAAAGCATGTCGACACACTCCTATGCAGTCTGTTCTCTGTCTGTCTTGTCTGTCTGTCTGTCTGTCTGTCTGTCTGTCTGTCTGTCTGTCTGTCTGTCTGT
Organism: Stramonita haemastoma; assembly: GCA_030674155.1. Classification (NCBI taxonomy): domain Eukaryota; kingdom Metazoa; phylum Mollusca; class Gastropoda; order Neogastropoda; family Muricidae; genus Stramonita; species Stramonita haemastoma. The sequence goes on along the minus strand of CM060327.1, from coordinate 6,647,325 downwards.
CTGTCTGTTCTGTCTGTCTTCTTCTCTCTCTCTCTCTCTCTTCTCTCTCTCTCCTCTCTCTCCTCTCTCTCTCTCTCTCTCTCTCACACGCACACGCACGCACGCACGCACGCACGCACGCCACGCACGCACGCACGCACGCACGCACGCACGCACGCACACCACACACACACACACACACACACACACACACACCTAAAAGCTAAAAACAACCAGAACCTGCAGGCTCTAGACGTGTTCAGCCACGTGTCTGGTCTTTACTTAGAGGGCATGACTGCCCATCTTCATCCCTCTGCCTCCAACTTCATCCACCCCGAACTTACCCCGCATATTATACCACCCTATCTTTGACCCGTTTGGGGAGGAAGGGGATGATGAATGGGAAAGGAAAGACGGTTTGGATATTATCCCTTTTCTGGTTTCTGTTCTCCTCTCTCTCTCTTCTCTCTCTCTCTCTCTCTCTCTCTCTCTCTCTCTCTCTCTCTCTCTCTCTCTCTCTCTCCTTCTCTCTCTCTCTCTCTCATCTATTTTAATCTTTTATTTCGAGGGTAACGGAATAAGCACTCGTGTGCTTTTCTTTTAGATCCAGTCCCCGTGTGTATGCAGTTTTGTAAAAGTTTGTCATCCGTTCCCACCGGCACTCAAAGGCTTACTCTTTAGAAAAGCGTAACGGGTTTTAACGGGTGCGCAAGATGTTCTGCGTGCGTTCGCAAACGGGACCTCGGCTTATAGTCTCATCCGAAGGACTTTTGGGGGGAGTGGAGTCGGCACTGATGTTAACTCCAGAGGATAAAATCCTTTTGAACGAGATTCGAATCTGGGTCAGCAGATCACGAGCGCATCGCTCTAACCACCAGGCTATCCCGACCCCATTTCTCTCTTTTTCTCTGTGCGTGCGCACGCATGGGGAGGGAGGGGGGGGGCGCAAATGTGCTACTGTAAACTAAA
>CM060327.1:6640829-6643777 GCA_030674155.1 Stramonita haemastoma | reverse complement strand
AAACGAAAGTAAGAAGCATACGCACATGGGCGCACACACGCACACGCACACCACACACACACACACACACACACACGGAGCGTGCAAAAATAAGCATACCTCTCCCTGTTTACCTCTTCCTTGTCCAAACACACACATGCACGAACGCTCAGCGAGGAAACACAAACAAGGGTAGAGGATGAGCCCCAAAAACAAAACGCAAACAACACAAAACAAACAGCACGGCAGTGAATTGGGTGTATCAGGGTGCATCGACAACACACACGCCTCTTGCCAGTCAACAACCAAGGCATGTTCACCTGTTGAGAGAGAGAGAGAGAGAGAGAGAGAGAGAGAGAGAGACAGAGAGAGAGAGAGAGAGACAGAGACAGAGACAGACAGACAGACAGACAGGACAGACGAGACAGATAGTGACAGCCAAGATGAAAAAAAAGGAGAAACAGAGATACTCTGTAACACGTAAAACATTAACAGCAGTGTAAGAAGGGAGGGGGGGGGAGATGGAGAAAGAGCAGGACCATGACCATGTATGTGCGTACATGGTACATGATCGTGTGTGTGTGTGTGTGTGTGTGTGTGTGTGTGTGTGTGTGTGTGTGTGTGTGTGTGTGCGCGCGCGCGCGCGCGAGCAAACTGCGGTAAGCGAGGGGGACATGGCTGAAATCGACGCCATTGCACAGATGACGAAGATGGCCAGGGCTTCAATTTTACTTGGAAGATCCTGAGGCAATAATTACGCCAATCTAGTCTGGACCCTGAATTCTGGCCCACAAGTTGGACACATAATTGTGGTAGGGTATTGCATCAGTCCCTAAATCAAAAATCTCTGCTGGGATGAATTTCTCTGTTTCTGAGACAATAAAGTATTGGAATTAGGAAGGTAACTACAATCACAACAACAACACAGGTACTGCAGTGGGAGTGAAGAGGGCTGGGGCCCTGATGAAAAGCTCGCTTCTCCTTCCTTGGCCTCTGTGATGTTTCGTCTCTTCTTTGCAGCTCAGGCATTTACTTACCTACCTCTACAGACAGCTCTTGCCTCACTGGAATAAGGCTGTAATGACTATAAGGACACAGCAGCTAGACACCTGGCCTCCATGCACTATACTTTCTCGGCAGCTACGGTCCTAACTAAGGGAGCACGCTTGTCAGTGTTAACTGGACGATCAAGCCTCTTTAAATAACTGGATCATTCTGGGAATTCTGCTGAATCTCTGCTGAACACCTTCTGACTGGCACTTCATTTTCCCTTGAACAAATGAATCCGCGTATCGTCACTATCAATGAATGGGAAAGGCTGTGCGAAATAAGTTGTTCAGACTACAGAGGGGTTTTGTGTGGCGTTTTGTTTGTTTTTGTTTGTTTTGTTTTGGGTGAGATTTTTTGGAGGGAGGTTCTTTTGTTTAGTGTTTAGGTTTTTCATTTAGGGTTTTGTTGTCTTGGTTTGTTTATTTTTGTTGTTGGGGGGGGGATTTTTGTGTTGCTTGTTTGTTTGCTTACTAGTTGTTGTTGCTTTAAACTCGCATAAAAATCCTATAAATACGTGTCTGTACGATCACTTTATTCATCGTGTGAAAGAAAAAAACATAAAAAGAAAGCAAACCAGCAAACAGAATATAGTCAAGATATGAATAAATAGACAGATTAACCAAAAGGAGAAGAAAGAAGGCAAAGCAAGAGGAGAAGAACAAGGGAAAGAAGCTGAAGATCAAAGAGAGAAAGAAGACAAACAGACGGACTGTAAAAAACAAAAGACAAAAAGAAAGGAAGACAAAATGAACAGAAAAAAGTGAACAAACAAAGGGGAGAAAAAGAAACTCCTTTTCACTAAAGTATTTATTTACGTTCCAAGAAATTCATGCGCCATTTAAACAAGTCAGACAGTTTCCGGAAGATGGGACATTTTTCTTCAGAACTCATCTATGTAAGTGCGTTCAAAAACATCAATGACGTCTTTACGTCAAAAAGCGGCAGACACTGGAAAAGAAGTTACTTGGCTGTGGAATACACATGCATGCTCCGGCGCACACCCGTAAACAAACGCGTGCGCCAACACACACACACACACACACACACACACACACACACACACACACACACACACACACACACACACACAGAGAGAGAGAGAGAGAGAGAGAGAGAGAGAGAGAGAGAGAGAGAGAGAGAGAGAGAGAGAGAGAGAGAGAGAGAGAGAGAGAGAGAGAGAGAGAGAGGGAGAGAGAGAGAGAGAGAGAGAGAGAGAGAGAGAGAGAGAGAGAGAGAGAGAGAGAGCGCTTAAGACATCTGCTGTTGTCAATAAATACAAGCTGCTAAGCATCCAAGCTCAACTGCAAATAGAACTAGCGGTTCTTTTTCTGTCTGTCTTTCTTTTTCCCTTTCCCTTGGCTTCTTCACATCATCTTTCAGCAGCATAACCCTGTTAATATTTCAGACAAACTTAACTCCGGCAATGAAAGACACGCGTGAGAAACTAACTGCAGCCTTCAAACGACGTAATAATTGTTACTGCTGTGTTTTGTTGTTTGTTTTGTTTTTGTCGTTGCTACTGTTGCATTTACAAACTGATGACGCCATCTCCATACGAAGTTTTGGCAGGAAAAGTCTGATACCGTTTACACAAAATCCAATGGCTTTAATTCTTAATTTGATTTTTTTTTTTTTTGGGGGGGGGGGAGTGGGAAAGGGGGGGGGGGGGGGTTTAAGACTATCAAACACTTCCTCTTTCTTTTCTTTCATTTATAAACCAACTCGCTTTCTCTAAACCATAACTGAAAAACTACTTCATGTGTATTCCTATTTCAGCAACAGTCGCTAAATAATTTCATTTCCTTTAAACCAATGTAAAATGAACTACAATTACTCTGATGAAATATTATTTATCTGGCATGCCCCCTCCCCCTGCCTGTAAAATTTATTGCCTTCCTAGCCAAAAAACATTTGAACCG
>CM060327.1:6635829-6638329 GCA_030674155.1 Stramonita haemastoma | reverse complement strand
AGCAAAACAAACAAACAACAAAAAAGAGAGAGAGATTAAGACAGACACAAAATCAGAAACACAAAATTGGGAAGAGAGACAAACGCAGAGTTTCACTTCCATGCTACTATTACAAGGAGGTAGCAATGCAAGTGAATCCAGTACAGCGCACAATGCACCCAGTCACCAACAGACACTGCTATTACGTACACAGCAGAAGGAGGAACAGCTCACAAAGAGCACCATTCTCCACTGTCTCTCTCTCTCCAACAACACCATTCCATTCTCCCTTCCCTTTCCAAAAGACATTCCCGCCACTATCTGGATCAGCATTCGGCAGATAGATGTGCAGTAACGTAAACAAGGTCCAACATCAAGACACTAGCTCCCAGATTTTGTCTTCAAAGGGCGATGCTTTGGTTTTAAGATTTAAACCTCTTATCAAAACACTTTTTTCTGTTCTGTTATGTTCTTTTGTTGGTTGAATGGCAGTTTTTGTGTTATTCTAGGAGGCAGTCAGCTTTGGGAAATCCAGAAAGAGGAAGGATATCAGACCCAGAGAAATGTCAACTGTTGAAATATGGCTCCTTTCTGTTGCTTCAGAGCCCGCCTCCTCTTGGCACAGGTGAAAGTAGTTTTAAACAGCAAAAACAGTGTCAATGTCTCTGATATGCTAAAGGACTCAGAAGTGTAACATTACAAAAATATATCTTCTTTTTATTTGTTCCTCAGCTGGATCTCCTACCTTTAACAATGGTGAGATGTTTTGCTTATGAAACCATTTTTTTGGTCCACTATTAAGGTAGCCGCATTCTGACTTTAGGGACACAAAAATATATGTTTTGCATTCTTTAGCCAAACAAAATTCAATTGCATTGCTATTATATTAATATCGTATTCCAAACTACCATATCTCAATCTCAAATGTGACACATGTGGTTATAATGCACGTGCATGCATGGTGTGTGTGTGTTTTGACAATTATCTTAATTTAAGCAATGTTATTCCATCACAAACAACCATATCAGTGCCAGTATTCATCGTGACAGATTGTCATCTCTCAGACCTCACAGACACATTGTTTTCCACTCCTTGGCATTACAGCAGATGAAATCAGTCGTTTCCAACTACAATACCTTCATAGCATACCATTTTCCTACACTAAAGTAATGCACAGCCTAAAACTTTCATATGCACAGTTAAAGAGAGGCCCATAAGCTCTCATCTGGTACTCTTTCACAATCATTGTTGACATCAATGTTTGTAATTAAAGACAAAATGTATCTTTTCCTTCCTGGACCATTTTCTCTGCACTACGAAGCCACAATACTCCCAGACTTATAAAGACAAGGCCAACGATAAAGATAAAGGCTTGTTTATCTGGTGCCTGTTCAAGCACTAACTAAAGCTATCCTCATTCACACACAAGTGGGCTCGGGCACACACACACACACACACACACACACACACACACACACACACACACACACACACACACACACACACACACACACACACACACACTGCAACTCTTAAAAAATAGCCTTCCCTGGCCTTGCATCAAAGGAGCAGGAAAGCAAGGAGAAATAAACCACAGCTCAGTAGTAAGCCTCAGTGATGACAGCAGAAAATGGCCATGAACTGAACAAACACACTGAAGCACACCACTACCAAAGCAAAGAAAGAAAAGAGGGGGGGGGTGGAAGCAGAGGGGATGGAAGGAAGGTGGGGAAGGAGGAGTGGGAGAGACTAAAACACTGAGACAGTGATACACTGTTTAGTACTTTCTCATTATAGTATGGCGCATAAAATGACTAGACCAAGGAAAGAAAACAGGTGGGATGAATGGGGCATGAAGGCAACATGTCTGGTTAAAATCGTGTGGTTAGGAAAAATATAAATACCTGACCATGCATAAACTTAGTCTTGTGTAGAGAAATATAGAGAAGAAAAACTACCCCTTCCAATGTACTGGAAATATAAGGCTGATTTATATATACAGAGGAGTCGAGATACAGAGACAGGTGAAAAGCAAGCAAATGACCAAAGAAAGCAGGGGTGCTGTACTTTTCCCCTCAGGTATTCTATGTGTAAATCACCTCCTCTAGATCCCAAGTTGGTTCCTCACTCCTTTCGAAAGGAAGAGAGAGAGAGAGAGAGAGAGAGAGAGAGAGAGAGAGAGAGAGAGAGAGAGAGAGAGAGAGAGAGAGAGAGAGAGAGAGACAGACAGACAGACAGACAGACAGACAGACAGACAGACAGACAGACAGACAGACAGAGACAGACAGACAGACAGACAGACAGATTAGTGAAAGCTGATTTCACCATCAAACAACACAATGTAAACAGACTATATACCCCAGAAGTCGGAATGCAGCTATCTTAGAAGTAGGTAAAAATGGTCCCATACGCCAGATTCTCCGCTGGTGAACTTAGGGGCTATAGCTAAGGAACAAAACAAAAACAACAAAAAATACACAATGAATTCCAAGGCTGGTGGTCTAATTCACAGCTCACACTG
>CM060327.1:6618329-6630829 GCA_030674155.1 Stramonita haemastoma | reverse complement strand
AGGCGCACTCACCTGCAAAACATCTTTCTTCTTTAAAGCCTGAAAGATCGTAAGGAACAATGTCGTTAATTGCTTTCGTTTGTTTATGCCTTAATAATCATATCTATTTTTGCTACCCTGTGTGTGTGTGTGTGTGTGTGTGTGTGTGTGTGTGTGTGTGTGTGTGTGTGTGTGTTGTGTGTGTGTGTGTCTGTCTGTCTGTCTGTCTGTCTGTGTGTGTGCGTGCGTGCGTGCGTGCGTGCGTGCGCGCGCGCGCGCGCGTGCGTGCGTGCGTGCGAGCGTGCGTGCGTGTGTGTGTGTGCAACTGCTTGACACCTTAACTACGCATCGATTACTTCAGCTGCATCTAAACTTCAGAAGTACTCCGATCCTGTTTGAACAGATGAATGTTTTACACGAATGTCCTATATAAACTGTTGAACATAAAACTCGAGAAATAGAATTAACCAACAAGCGCAGACCATGTACCATCGCAGGACTAGCTCAGAAACAAATAATATTCATAAAAATTACGATCTGCTGTTTTCAAACAATGGAATATCATTTGATTTGCAATATGTTATGTGTTGCTATTTATCAATCTTTGCAAAATGTGCAGTGGAGTAAGCATAACGGAAACAGCTGAAAAGGATTAATTACTAGACAAATTCTCAATCTTCAGGAAAACTTCAACTGCTTGACATTACGTCAGAAGCTGATAGGATAAATATTTTACGGGTAGGTTTCCTATCCAGATACATCATTTCGCTTAAAGACACGGTAGCGGGATCTTCCAGGATAACAAACAGCAAAACTTGTTTTAAGTGCAAAAAAGCATCCAACTCACACAATAATCGGTAAAACAGTGCCCAAGAGAAATACATGAGGAATGCACTAAGATGTGCAGTCGGTTTGTTTGTTTGTTTTTCTTGGGGGAGGGGGCTGGGGGGGGGCGGGGGGGGGGGGGGGGGGGGGGGGGGGGATGGGGAGCTTTGTTAGTTGATTGTTTTATTGTTTTGTTTTGTTTTTTGATTTAAGCTATGTGCCAAGGCCTGTGAAAAAATGTTATGCTGAACTGTTGTGTTGAGACTGTACTTCAGCCATGACAAGCTCTTAGCATTGCAGCCTGCACTCTCCATTTAAGAAGAAAAATCATGCTCTGAAGTTAGAAGTATGGCTGCCTATATGACGAGGTGCACTGTCATCATGCGAACTTCTCATCCTGTGTGTATTTGCATTATCTCAGGCGAACCTCTAGCGTAATGAAAAGTGAGTCAGCATATTCTGGGTGGTCCCCAAGATGTTCAGCTGGGGAACGCGAAATATTTTGGTCGAATCATTTCCATACAACGGTTACTTTACTTTTCCTCACAAGTTCTCAGTTTTCATGAAACCCACAAGTACACTGCACGACGTTAGCTTTTGATGACGTCATTTATTCCTTTACCCCTTACGTCCCAAATGACCTCATTCCCCCAACTCTTTAAACAATGCCGACAACACCATCACCACCTCCACCATTGCAGCCGCCATTGTCGTTATCTTGTAGACCATCAGCAGACGTAAACAAACGTAAGTACAGTCAACATCAAGACAGGCCCCACACATCATCAGACCGACGTTAACTGATGGAATCATCATCAACAAGATGGCGCCTGTCGACTTCACTTTTCCTCTCTCATCTATTCTTGTGCCAGCTCGACCTTTTCATTCTTTTCTTTTTTTTTAATGTATAATTCCCAAGAGCTTTGTTTTCAGAGGTGAGTCAATTTCAGGGCTATTCTGGGAGAAAGTTAAGGCTTTACTAATAGATGTCTAAAGGAACAAAGTACAACCCCGGGGATGATTATTTCGTCAAGAAATCAGGTGAAATCTTATCCGATATTTGGGGTTGATTTAATTACGACATGAATAACATGGAAGGAAACGGATTACATGACGTAAAGTGAGTGGGTAGAAAGAGAAACACGTATACACATGAAAATAGAAAGTACCGTTGACTTTATATTTCTAAAAACAGCCTGTGGATAAAACGCAGAAATGTCAAACTGTAATTTTAAAAATTACAAACAAAATTCGGCTCTTATCATCTAAAAAGTACTCTAACAGTCGCAAATTGATGTTTTTCAGTCACAACCGACAGTCTTGAAACCCATCAAATCAACCTACTAGCAATGCTGGTTCATTCCAGTTGATGGTCTCGTTACGATTTCTTATTGAATAATTGCAATTTCAACACAGGACATAGATCTATATTAACTGGATGTGGCCGTGATTTTTATTCTTCTAACTTGGTCGAACTCTAGCTGTTTAAAAAAACCCAAAAAACTATATATTCTCTTTAACATGACCTCACCGGCACCTTCTTACATTTGTTTAGTAACATGCTGTATAACAAAGTCTGATAATACTCTGGTTTACAAGCTTACTGAAATAAAGACAGTTCCAAATCTGACTTTGCTCCGAGGCTTTTCTCCTCATTTCTGTGCAATAGCTTCAGAGACGTTTTATCCTGAATCTGACTTGGAAGAAATTTGTGTCTGCCACTATCCTCCAGACAATTAAGGATAATTTGTGGAGAGACGAAACCACACAAACGTCTGCTGCTAGCTTAAGCTAGCTAAGATAGCGTCATGTCACCAGACAAGATTTGCAGTGTTCCGCATTCTTTTCTCCGTTCTTAGTTGCTGAACAGTTTCAGTTTTGTTTGTTTTAATGGTTTATTTCTTTCTTTCTTGTTTGGTTTACAGTTTTTCATAGTGCATTTTAAAAATGTATCATGTATCAAAACAAAACTGTGTAATAAAGATTTATTCTGGTTTCATATACCTAAGCTATCTACATACAGGACTAGCTTAACGTCTGCTATCAAGTGTTCCGCATCCACATGTTTATTTCATTACAAAATGTATCTGACACCTCTTATGTTTGCTACAAAAGTAAATTTCGTCTTAAAAAACATTTTTCAAATGAAAAATGTAATGGCCTACAATTATTGTTTTTTTCTTTCACTCAAGTGCACCTTTCAGTCTAACATATACAATTATATACAGGTAAAAGAAACAGAAACAAGGGGAAAAACAACAGAAAGACCAAGAAAAAATAAAAAACAAAAAACAAAACAAAACAAGAGATTCGGATTCGGATTCGGATGGTTTATTCATGTTTAGGCCATCGCCCCTCATTGAAGGGGTTGGTGAACAAAAATGAAGTACAATAACACTTGATGAAAAAACAAAACAAAATCAATGCATCAGTCACAGTTAACATTATAATTATATTAAAAACAATCAATAATCTAGGACGTTGCAGTGTCACGAAGCTTAAAACAAAGAGAGAGAGAGAGAGAGAGAGAGAGAGAGAGAGAGAGAGAGAGAGAGAGAGAGAGAGAGAGAGAGAAGAGAGAGAGAGAGAGAGACCTATTCTTTATATCTATTCTTTTATTTCGAGGATAATGGAATAAGCACTCAAGTGATTTTTTTACATCCAGTCAGCGTGTGCAAGCAGTTTTGTAAATTTTGCTACTTACCCCCACCGGCACACCATGGGCTACTCTATCGAAAAGTGGAACAAGTTTTATGAAAAGAGAGAGAGAGAGAGAGAGAGAGAGAGAGAGAGAGAGAGAGAGAGAGAAGAGAGAGAGAGAGAGAGAGAGAGAGATAGAGAGACCAGACTTTTACTGTACATCGGCCTTAGGCCACAATACAAAAGAATGGTGGGCGTAAGTGTAAGCATATGACACAAGTGTTATAAACATATTACTATCAACGTATATATGTATGTGAAATACTGTAACAGCAATAATAAACAAGAAAGTTACATCAGCCATATCTTAGATATTCATCACAAAATAAGAGAGAGAAACAGGGATAGAGACACAGACAGACAGACAGACAGACAGACAGACAGACAAAAAAGGAAAAGAACCCAAAAAACCGTCCCTAGTAGTCAGAAAGGAAGAAACCCCAGCTGGGGGAACAATCCCCAGAGTCAGATAAACCAATCACACTATCAACCCAATGCAGTCGCTCCCCTCCCCACTCCCTCCCTCTGTCTTGTCTGTCTGGCTATCTGTCTATCTTCTGTCTGTCTGGTCTGTCTGTCTGTCCTGGTCTGTCTGTCCTGTCTGGTCTGTCTATCTGGTCTGTCTGTCTGTCTGTCTGTCTCTGTCTCTGTCTCTCTCTCTGTGCCTCCCCCTCCCTCCCTCCCCCTCTCTCTCTCCCAGCATGATCTTTCCTCCTGTTAGTGTCTTACACTATACACCACCTCGCCCCCCCCCCCCCTCCCTTCCACACAACACCACACACACACCACACAACACACACACACACACACACACAACACACACACACACACACACACACACATGCAATCACGCTTCCAACCTTATCAAATATCCCTTCTTTTCTGTGTGCTCAATTAAATCAATTATGAGGCATCCTTCTTCGTGTATGCTTCAGCTTGCACCAAACATATACATACACTCAAAACATACACAGGCATTGTGAGTTTATGAGCAACATGTGTATGTGAAACACCCATCTCCAAAACACACAACTATATACACATGAATGAACACATGTATACTCTTACACGAACATACATGCACAAAAACATTTATACGAACACCACAACGAAAATGCATTAACTGAAACATTTACACATGCAAAATACACTCACACAAACTACAGAAGAAAAAAGCAAAATATAACTTCATGAAAAACAGTACTGACAAGGACAAACACACACTCACACACGCATGCATGCAAGCACGCACAACACGCGCCCATACACCACACACACACATACTATCAGTCCTCCTCCCCCCCCCCCCCACCCCAACCTCCCTATCTAATATCACTTAAAGTGAACAGACTAAATAAAAAGAACGAACGAACGAATGAAAACACACACTCACTCACTCACACACACACACACACACACACACACACACACACACACACACCCCACACACACACACACACACACTGCCCAAAAACACACACACACACACACACACACTCACACACACACTGACAAAAAGACACACACACACACACACACACACACACATACACACACACACACACACACACACACCCCTACACACACACACACACACACACACACACACTGACAAAACACACACACACACACACACACACACCTACACACACACACACCTACAACACACACACACAACCACAACACACACACACCACACACACACACACCTACACACACCTACCAACACACACTGACAAAAAACACACACAAAACACACACCTACACACACCACACACCTACACACCTACACACACACACACACACACACACACACACACACACAACTGACAAAAAGACACACAACACACACACCACACACACCAACACACACACACACACACACAACACCCCAAAACCCCACACACACACACCCCTACACACACACACACACACAAAAAAACACACACACACACAACAACCACACACACACACACACACCAAACGGCCTGCCCCCAGAAAAACCCCCAGAAATAGAGACACTGCACCTGGAGGTGCAAAGCCCAGGAGGAGATAACTAATCACATGATCCCGCTAATGAGGTCATTTCTATCCCCCCTCCCCCTTTATTAAGCCCCGCCATACAGCCCCCATTCACTCAAACCTCCTATCGCTCCTGCTCTCTTGCTCCTCAGTTATCGACACGTGTGACATTTTTACTGCACACAAGGCTCTCTACTTGCACAAAACTTGAAGAAGCTTTTTTTCCAAAAAAAAGTTTTGTACTCTGTCGCCTTCAAGCGCAAAATTTGAAGTCAAGTTAGTACATCTAACCAAGCAGTTCATCAAAGTACATCACAAAAACTCAGCAAAGACTCTTTCTCTCTCTTCCTCTCTCTTCTCTCTCCTCTCTTCTCTCTCCTCCTCATCCGTCTTTTCTGGTCCTCATCTCACTCTCCTCGTCTCTCTTCTCTCTCTCTCTTCTCTGTCTCTGTCTCTCTCTCTCCTTCCCTCTCTCCCTCTCTCTCTCTCTCCTCTCTCTCCCCCCTCTCTCTCATGAGCAAGATCAAAAAGAAATATGTCAATGCTTATCTGTTACCTTTAGAAATAAGACTACAGTTTCATGCATTAGTCTAATTTACTGGAACCTATCTCTACTCCCCCTCCTCCACTCTACTACTCCCCACCCCCCCACCCCCCCATTCCTCTTTCTCTCCCTGTCTGCCAGCTTTATCTTTTTTACTGTCGCATTTCACACAGTTTCTCTGACCAAAGCATAATTTGAAAAAGAAAAATACAGATTTTATCACCTTCCCTAATGTTTTTGTTCTCTCCTCTCTCCTCTCTCTCACTCTACTCATCTCTCTCTCTCTCTCTCACTCTTCTCTCTCTCTCTCTTCTCTCATTGCCCGCCCTCCCCTCCTCCCTCTCTCTCTCTCTATCTCTCTCTCTATATATGATCTCATGTCTTTTCCGAATCTCTTTCTCAAGCATACAGACTTAGCTGTCTATCAACATAGACTCGTCATCACCAAAGGCCATCATTAGATCTGCATGGGTCTGTCTGTCTGCCTACCAGCCTGTCTGTCTATAGGTATAAATGTGTGTTCTTCAATTTAACATCTTTCCACTTAAGTGTGTGTTTTGTTTGTGTCTGTTTTCTGTTTTGTTGGTGGGTTTTGCGTGCTGCGTTCATGGGCATGCATGTGTGGTGTATCTGTCTGTGTGAGGGGAAGAGAGAAAAAGAGAGTGTGTGTGTGTGTGTGTGCGTGGGGCGTGTGTGTCCCCTGTGTGTAAGCCCATGTGCGGTTGGCTGCACGCAGGCATGTGGTGATGCAAAATACACACACACAGACGCATGCTTATCTTTCTGTCGTTCTGTCTTTCTCTGTATCGTCTGTCTGTCCCAGTGTGCACACAGCACATACCTGTGTGATCCTGTCAGAGAGATGGTGTTAATGATAAGAAAAATGAAAAACACCTGGGAGGTGAGCAAAGTATTCCATGCAGGGGATTCTCCCCTGTGTTTGATTAACACCCCTGCTGGGCCCCACTGAAAAGCTTGGGGTAGAGGTAACAAGTCCTGCATTGCTGGATGGGTGTATTTAAGGTTGTTAATTGGGGGGTGGCTGTGGATGCTTTTGTTTTTCTTTGTTTGTTTGTTCCCCAGTGTGAGTTACTGCTCTATGCACGGGTGTATATAAGTCATTTCCCGGGGGAATGGGGGCCAATTACTTTTTTTTTTCAAAAAATATACATGCACACCCTGGCCGTATGTATGCCCCAAACACACCTTTTTTTTTCTCAAAAAAATACATACCCCCCCACCATAAAAAAACAAATACCAACAACACCCCACACAACACACACCCAAACCACACATAAAATAAATCTCCTCCTCCAAACACCCACACACACCCCACACAACCCCCAAAAAAACCAAAAAAAAAAAACCACAAAAAAAAAACCACACAAAAACACACACACAACCACCCCACACACAAACACCACCCCCCAAACACACAGTCCAAATCAAAAAACAAGACTTCGACTCTTTACCAAACACCACCCCATTAAACCAAAACAATCCAAACACCACACCAAAAAAAACCAAACAAAACATCATCCCCGCCAACACTCCCTCCCCAATCAATGTGCCCCCCATTAAAAACCCCCAAACCCCAAACCCCACAAAGAAAAAAAAAACCCTAAAAACCAAACTACCAAACCTGAATAATTTCCCCCAAAAAACCCCCTTTAAACCAAACAAAAAAACACAAAAAAACCCCAAAATACAGAAAACCCCCCCAACAAACCCCAAAAAACAAAAACCCAAAACCCCAAAACAAAACCAAGCACCCCAAAACCAAACAAAACCCAAAACCCAAAACAAAAACACCAAAAACAAAAAAAAACACCCAAACAAAACACCACATACAGCCCCAATCCCCACCACCCACATCAATATTCCCCATCAAAATTTTCTCGGAGGGGAAAACCACGGGTCAGCTCCTGGGTCAGGGCGAAAGGTGGACCAGGGGGAAAAAAGGGCCCCCCCAAAACCCCCCCCCGGGCCCCGGGTTCGGGTTTTTTTTTTTTCCCCTTTTGGGGGAAAAAACCCCGGGGTCCCCGGGGGCTTCCCGGGGTACAAAAAAAAAAGGTATAAGGTTTTTTGAAAAAAGGTGAAAAATTTGTTTTAAGAAATTTTTTTATTTCACCGGAAATTTGGGGTTTGTAATAAAATTTTAAATAATGAATCATAAAAATTGGTAATGATTTAAATGAAGCATCAAAATTTTAAGGGGAAAAAAGGAAGAAAATAAACAAGAACTTTAAAATTTAATGAAAAAAAAAGAACGTAGGAAAGAAAAAATACCATAAAATGGGGAAAAAAAAAAGGGAACAAAAACTTGAGAAGATAAAAAGGTAATGAATTTAAAAACCCCTTTAATTTTTCCCAGGGAAAAAAAGCAAAAGTAAAAAAAAAAGGGTTGGGGTTTTCACTGAGGGAAGGTAAGGGTTAACCTTTTTACTGGTTTGTAACAGGTTTTTTAAGAAACCTCCAGCAACTAGGCAAAATTTGGGGCGCATGATTTAACCCTTGTTTCCCCAGCTGGCCCAAAATATGGGCAACAAAAGGGTTAAAACACTGACTGAAAAACCTTCGCTCCTGCACCGACCTTGGCGGCTTGAGTCTGATTATGGCCTTTTTGTTCCCCGAATTGCTCCCCCTTTTTTCCGCACGGGGCCCAATCTTTTTGCAGGCCTCACTTTTTTCTCCATTTTTGCCACCAGACACAGGCCCCCAAAAACAAAACATGGTCCCCCGACTCTGTGGTTTTACTTGCCTTTCAAGGAATTTTGGAATTTTTTTAAGCTTTTCTTTTTCCATTTAGTTTTTTGCCTTTTTGAAAGATTTTACCCAAAAAAAAAAAAAAGTTTTCAAAAAATAAAATTTCCAACAAGGTCAAAACCTTTTTTTTCCCTTTAAAATTTTTTAAAAGTAGCTGGAGTAATTTGGGGGGGGGGGGGGGCAATAAGAACTTGTGAAAGAAACAAATGTAAATTTTTGTTAAAAAAAAAATGGGAAATGGGAAAAGAATGGTCTGAGGAAATCACTTTACATCAAACAGTTGGAAAAAAATTTTCTAAAACACAAATAAAAGATTTTACAAAAAATTCTGTTTTAAAATTTAGGGCAATATTTGTTTGCGTTTTTAAAAGTTTTAAAGCTTTTATTTGATGGCCTTCCTCCCGGGGTTTTCTTGCTTAAACTTCAGTTTAAAAATTTTAAGTTTTTCAAGACTTGAAAATGGGGGAATACTGACAAAGATGACAAGGGGGTTGGGGGGAAGGAACTGTTCCATTTTTCCTTTACAATTTTTTTCCTTTTCCTCCACTCAACGCGTCTTGTGCATGCACAAAAACCTGCAAACTGCATCAAAAAAGCACTTGGGCCCTTTTTTTCCTTCTTAAAAACCAACCAGCTCAAAGACCCTAAAAAGATCAATCACAATGAAGAAACACATAAAAACGACCAACCAACAAAAACAAAGTAAAGATGATAATAATGATTAAAAAATTTATGGAATTTTTATAGGTGAATCTTTGTAAAGCAAACAAATCAAAGACTTGCTTTCAAATCAGTCATGCGCAAGCAACCTACACAAACAAAATAAACAAATTGTATGTCTACACACACAACACACACACACACACCACAACCACACACACACACACACACACACACACACATGGCAAGGTGACGAACATGAAAGAGACTGAATGAAAGTAGGAACAGATGTGAGGTGCTATGATGGAAGAAGATCCTAGTTAGGAAATAAGTGTGTCTTTAGGTTGGATTTGAACAAGTCGAAAGAAGGATTTTAGCAAAGGGAGAGAGGGAGGTCATTCCAGATAGATAGACCAGAAATATGTGCAAGAACAACATCCTACACTGGGATGATACAGTGTATGAAACTGACCTCCACACTGGTCTGAATGCAGTCAGTGAAGTCGGCCTCTCTCAGCTCCCCCCAGTGACCATTGTCGTTGAAGGCGGCAATCTTGTTCGCAATGTCTGGTAGGCTGTGTTGAAATCCTCCTGGTCCTTCTCGTTTTCACCCGGGGGGACTGTCTGCTGGGGGAGGGAGTCTTCCTGACCTGCGCAGTGCTGACCTTGCTGACCTCATTGCAGTGTGATGTCTGGCTGGATGGTCTGTTTGGCCTGAGGAACAAAACAGTCAGGGTTCTAAGGGTGCTTTTTTAACAATAAACAATCTTTTCAGGATTTTTTAAATGTTACATAAAACACATACACAATACTGTAGAACACTGAAAAGATAAAACTGGGAAAAGTGCATCTGTTAACACACACTCTCTCTATCTCTATGTCTCTCTTGTCACACACACCAACACACACACACACACCACACACACACACACACCCACACACACACACACACACACAAATGATGAAAAAAAAGCAAATTTATAGCTACTCAATTGTACCATCTGGAAATAAAATTTTGACTTTGACAAACACAAACACACCCACACATCACAAAACAAACACACACACAGAGAGAACATCTTGCGCACACGTTAAATCCTGTTCCGCTTTTCGTAAGAGTAGGCCATCGTGTGCCGGTGGGAACAGATGACATTTAAAAAAACTGCATACACACGGGGACTGGATTGTAAAAAAGCACATGAGTGGTTTATTCCATTATCCTCGATATAAAAAGAATTTTTTTTTAAATAATGAACACACACACATCACACAACACACACCCCACATAACACACACCCCTACTCACCCACCCCATCACACGCACACACATCCACAAGCATGCATGCATGCATGCCACACCCACACACAAACACACCCACCACACACACAACCCACACACAACGCCCCCCACACACACACACACACCACACCCCCACCCCCCCCCACCCACACCCACACCCCCCCCCCCCACACACACAACCCCCCCCCCCCCACACAACCCCCCCCCCCCCCCCCCCCCCCCCCCCCCCCCCCCCCCCCCCCCCCACCCCACCACACCCCCACACACAGTACACCCACCTTGAGGAGGGTGGCCACCTCCTCCCAGCGCTGGTTGAGGTGTGTCAGCTCTGGCTCCACCATGGGGGTGAAGCGGTGACTGCGCGACATCAGCGTGATGGCCAGGTCTCGAACCTCGTCCACCTGGCTCTTCATCTCGTTCATCTCCTGCTGCAGCGTTTGCTGAACACACACACACACACAGAGTCATGTGTGAGTATGCATGCACATACATATTCATGCATGAACATACATGCAACACACACACACACACAAAAACACACACACACACACATGCACATGCAAGCACATGCACCACACACGCACACACATGCACACTCTCTCTCTCTCTCTCTCTCTCTCTCTCCTCTCTCTCTCTCTCTCTCTCTCTCCTCTCTCTCTCTCTCTCTCTCACACACACACACAACATACATCACACACACACGCACTCACACTCACACACGCACTCACACTCACACTCACACACACACACACACACACACACACACACAATGTAATGCCTTCAGGCATGTGTGAAGCAGGTTTTGAAACGAAACAAACTAAGAAGTAAACAAACAAAAACTCCATTCACAGTCTAAGATTTATAATAAAAAAAGGAAACATAAATAAAAAACCAGTCCTATTCACAAACATAACTAAAACACAACAACAGACCACAACTGCAAAAGCAGCAAAGAAGTCAGATACAAGACTTTCAAAGACTCCAACAACAAGGAAAACATTACAAGACAATACATGCACAGATAATAATCAATCACACGAAAACAACATTACCAAACATTACACAGTATCTTCAAAGTAACAAAACCCCACCTAGAAGCAACAGCGAGCAGTCTAACAAAGCATGTGGAGAGAAAAAGAAAAAAAAAAGGTTGACAGTAGAAACCAGAACACTGTATTAACTTTTCTCTTTTTTTACCAGAACACTGTAATCACATCCAGCAGCAGCAGTTATGGCATCAGCCAGGCGGTCACGGTCACACAGACAACAGACAGGACCTCAGACATGATTCACTGCCACATCCTCCCTCTCCTTTTTGCTTTTTTATAGAACTGACATCATCTGCCACCACCGCCACAGCAGCAGCTGCAGCAGCAGCAGTGGTGGTGATGGTGGTGGTGGTTGTGGTCTGTGTGTCATTACTTCCACTCTTTCACACCGGCACATGCATGCCATCGATTTTTGTTTTTTGTTTCTGGTTTTTGTTTTTTCTCTGGCTTTTGTTTTTTTTTTGTTGGTGTTTTGTTGGTGTTTTTTTTGGGGGGGGCCTTTTTGTTTCCTTTTCTTGCTTTGTTTTTTTTCTTTTAGCCACTGTTTCAGTGTTGTGGCCACACCCTTGTGGATGTGTGATATAAATGTAGTTTTCAGAGCTTCTTTAAACATTCTTGGTGTTGTTGTGTTAAGGTAACTAGTTTGTACACAGAG
>CM060327.1:6595829-6615829 GCA_030674155.1 Stramonita haemastoma | reverse complement strand
AATTGTTGGTTCAATTAGGATGTTTTCTAGATTTTTTAATTGTTCTGGTATATTTTTGTAATGCATAAATCTTATGACGACATTTCTCCATGGTAAGGTTGAGGAGGGGAGAAGGAAATGAGGCAGACCACCAACATCCTACATTGCCAACATCACTGAGATCAGTGATCTGGCAGGGCTACAGGTAATGGTAGAACTCAGCAGAGGTACTGAGAGATGGTGAACCCTGGTGGCATAGGGTGAGGCTCCTACCGTCGACAGAGGTGATGGAGACAATTGAGTTGAGTTCATGTAGTTAGGCAGTTTTCCATATTTTTGCATTGTTTCGGTATGTTTTTGTAATGTGCTGTACCTAGGAGGTGAATGTGTACACTGAATGGCACAGGATTCCTGATTCTTAATAACTGATGGTGTAATGAAAAAAATTTCAATTATTTTTCAAAATTATTTTGGTATGTTGTTGTTACATCCAGCACCTATGACACGAATGTGTGAAACAGGATTCTTGGGTTTTTTTCCAAATTGTTGGTGTGACGAAGTAGCTTTCTATGTTTTTGTACTGTTTTGGTATACTGATGTATTGCTTGGTACTCAGAATGTGATGCACTAAATGACACAGGGAAACAAACGGGGATGAAAAGAAAAAAAAACAAAATGGTAGCACTGTTCATGTAGCGACACACTCCCCCCAGAGAGAGCAGCACAAATTTCATGCAGGGAAATCTGCCATGACTTACAAGTGATATACAATACAACCTCACATTTTACTTGTAATTAGGCAGGTAACTGGCTTAACCATGCTGCCACCCTCTTTCCTAGTTTTCAAATACCTGCTAACTGACTGATATCACCTCTGACAGCTGCAGCATGCAGTCTCTCCATCACTGCATAAACTCCCCTCCTCACAACCCTACCCCCCATTTTCCCCACTTTCTCCCTTTTTTTGACAACCATGAGGAAACAAACAATAACCACTGGCAAGGACAACTATGACTCTTGACTGCTGCTGCCTGCAATCAGTGTGGGTTTTCCCCTTCCCTACCCCCCCCCCCCTCCACAATTCCCTCCATCTCCTGCCTCTCACAGCCTCTAACCCCCCACCCCCACCCCCAACCACCACCACCACATCATTCTACACCAGTGCTGCTAACACAGGACAGTGACCTCCAATGGTGGTTTCTAAGTGAGGACAGAAGGAGGGCTGTTGATTAGTGATCCTTGCAAATTGCAGTCCATGGTCAGCTACCTTTCCTTTCCTGCTTCTCCTCCCCTCATCCCACCCCTCCCCCTCCTTGTCCAATCTGCTCCGCCTCCACCACTGCCCCCCCCCCCCCCCCTCTATCCCCCACAATGGTGATAACAGTGACCACAGCTCCTGGCCTTGATGGTTCCCCTGTGAGGGTTGAAGAATTATATGCTGTAACTTCCTGACACTGCAGTGACTGGTCAGTATGGTTCCCTTCTCTTCTCTCCAATTAATACTTCCTGCTTCATATCACCCCCGTATTCCTACCCACCACTTTGTTTCCCTTCCCCACCCCCTCCCCTCTCCATCACCTTCTACCTATCCCCACCCCTCTTCTTGTCCACCATTTCCTGCCTATCCCCACTCACTTTCTCTCCCCCTCTGGCACCCCATCCCCTCCTCCACTACCATATTCTCTGGTCTTTCTCAATCCCTTCTCTCCACACCCCCTCCTGTCTCTCCCTACCTCTCTCTCCACACCACTCCTGTCTCTCACCTCTCTTTCCTCTCTCTCTCCACACTCCCTCATGTCTCTCCCCTCTCTTTCCTCTCTCTCTCTCTCTCTCTCTCTCACTCTCTCTCTCTCTCTCTCTCTCTCTCTCTTCTCTCTCTCTCTCTCTCTCCACACCCCCTCCTGTCTCTCCCCACTCTTTCTCTCTCTCTCTCTCTCCACACCCCCTCCTGTCTCTCCCCACTCTCTCCTCTCTCTCCCTCCACACCCCCTCCTGTCTCTCCCCACTCTCTCCTCTCTCTCTCTCCACACTCCCTCCTGTCTCTCCCCACTCTCTCCTCTCTCTCTCTCCACACCCCCTCCTGTCTCTCCCCACTCTCTCCTCTCTCTCTCTCTCCACACCCCCTCCTGTCTCCCCACTCTTTCCTCTCTCTCTCTCTCTCTCCACACCCCCTCCTGTCCCTCCCCACTCTTTCCTCTCTCTCTCCACACCCCCTCCGGTCTCTCCCCACTCTTTCCTCTCTCTCTCTCTCTCCCTTCACACCCTCTCCTGTCTCTCCCTACCTCTCTCTCTCCACACCCCTCCGGTCTCTCCCCACTCTTTCCTCTCTCTCTCTCTCTCCCTTCACACCCTCATCCTGTCTCTCCCTACCTCTCTCCCTCTCACACCCCCTCCGGTCTCTCCCTACCCCCCCCTCCTCTCTCTCTTTCACACCCCCTACTGTCTCTCCCTACTCCCCTCTCTCTCCCTCCACACCCCCTCCTGTCCCTACCCACTCTTTCCTCTCTCTATCCCTCCACACCCCCTCCTGTCCCTCCCCACTCTTTCCTCTCTCTCCCTTCACACCCCCTCCTGTCTCTCCCTCCACACCCCCTCCTGTCTCTCCCCACTTTCCTCTCTCTCCCTCCACACCCCCTCCTGTCCCTCCCCACTTTCCTCTCTCTCTCCCTCCACACCCCCTCCTGTCTCTCCCTCCACACCCCCTCTCTCTCTCTTCACACCCCCTCCTGTCTCTCCCTACCTCTCTCCCTCCACACCCCCTCCTGTCTCTCCCTACTCCCCCCCTCTCTCTCTCCCTCCACACCCCTCCTGTCTCTCCCCACTTTCCTCTCTCTCTCCCTCCACACCCCTCCTGTCTCTCCCCACTTTCCTCTCTCTCTCCCTCCACACCCCTCCTGTCTCTCCCTCTCTCCCTCCACACCCCTTCTCTCTTCATCCCCTCCTCTCTCCCTTTCACACCCACTCTTTCTTACCCTATCCCCAGTCCTCACCACCTTTCTTTTACAATGTTGGCACTAAAGGTCACTACCAACACTGATGGTTTCCATGATGGTTTCGACGACGACGATGTATATGATGGTGATGGTGATGGTGATGATGATGATGATGATGATGATGATGATGATGATATGATGATGATGGTGGTGATGGTGATGATAACGGCGATGATAATGACGATGACCACAATGACGATAACGATGATGATAACAATCACTTCTCACCTTGATGGTTTCCAGGTGAGGGTTGAAGGAGTGTGCAGAGTCCTGCTGTCCAGTGGAGTGTGTGGTCAGTGTGGTTTCCGTCTGTCCCAGCCACTCCTTCACCTTCAGCATCTGGGACTGGAAGTCAATGAACTGACCGTCCAGACCCTGACACTCCTCCTGAAAGACATACACACACAGACACAGGGTCAGTGAGAGAGAGAGAGAGAGAGAGAGAGAGAGAGAGAGAGAGAGAGAGAGAGAGAGAGAGAGAGAGAGAGAGAGAGAGAGAGAGAGAGAGAGAGGAGAGAGAGAAGAGAGAGAGAGAAGAGAGAGAGAAGAGAGAGAGAGAGAGAGAGAGAGGGGGGGGGGGAGAGAGAGAGAGAGGGGGGGGGAGAGAGAGAGAGAGAGAGAGAGAGAGAGAGAGAGAGAGAGAGAGAGAGAGAGAGAGAGAACTCGAACTCGAATGTTTTATTGAGGAAATATGGATAAGCCAGAGGCTTCTTTACACCAGGTCCTCATAAAAACAAAACAAAAAACAAACAAACAAAATACCCAAAAAAACCCACCAACAACAAAACCCACTGGCAAACAATCATAAGAATTATATAACATATAGATATAGGAAAGCAAATGATAAGCTTAATTACTTAGTTATTTATATAACCAACT
This sequence comes from Stramonita haemastoma, assembly GCA_030674155.1. Taxonomy (NCBI): domain Eukaryota; kingdom Metazoa; phylum Mollusca; class Gastropoda; order Neogastropoda; family Muricidae; genus Stramonita; species Stramonita haemastoma. The sequence continues at coordinate 6,611,978 of CM060327.1, read as the reverse complement.
ATCCAACTACACTCACAATTACAGGCACAAGCAAAATCTCAATATACACTATTCAAAGTCACAACCCTTAGTATTAGTCTTATCCATCTTCACACTCTAAATTACGAATTCAAATTATTCTACGCTAACAAGACAAAACACATCCCTACACTATTTCAATGACACGAAAGCGAGAAACTAAGTTCAAAACAATCAGATTTTCTCTCTCTCTCTCTCTCTCTCTCTCTCTCTCTCTCTCTCTCTCTCTCTCTCTCTCTCTCTTCTCTCTCTCTCTCATCTCACTCATAAAATAATACAATTTATATGACTGCCTATAGGAATAAACATACCATCCAAGACGACATTCTAATCACAAATTCAAATAATTTTACTCCAACAGAACAACACGCACCCTATACACCATTTAATAGCATCAAGGAAAAATAGTTCAAGATAATTAAAATTTCAATGCACACACATACACGCGCGCACATGCACACACACACACGCACACGCACACACACACACGCACATATACAATAACATGAATATACAAATGAATAATAAAAAAAATAATAATTAAAAAAAAAAAATCCAAGACCTTATCTATGCAATACAATAATTCTACATACATAACACAATGCAACCCTTCAATGATATAATAGCAAGAAGTGGAAGTACAAAAAAATCAAAATGCCCACACACACACACACACACCACACACACACACACACACACACACACACACACACAACCACACACGACACAAACAAAGCACAATAAAGGCCAGACAGTTGGAAATACAACCGGCAATGAACAAAATAAGTATATAAATATATGCTTTGGTCTTTACGAAAGACAAGATCATATTTCATTCAGAACATTTCAAATAAATATTTATGATAAGCTTTTTTGAATGAAGACAGACTAGATTTCTGTTTTATTTTATCTGGAATTTCATCCCATTCTTTGCTACCTGAATAGATGAGGGATGTCTTGAAAAGATCCGTTCTTGGACGGGGGATACAAAAAGAGGGAGCAAGTGAGCGTGTGTGCGTGCGTGCGCCCGCGTGAGTGTATGTGTGTGTTTGCAAGTGTATGTGAGAATATACATATATATTTGCATATGTACACCTGTTCATGTAAATTCCATTCACTTTTATTTTTCTTTACCTTTTAATAATAATAATAATAATACATGGAATTTGTATAGCGCTTTCTCTTGTAAAGACAAATCAAAGCGCTTGCATTTGACCTACAGAGCCACAGATCATGCTGCCACAAGGCACAAAGATCAATGACGAACAACGATGATCAACTGTTGTTGTCTTGTTGCTGCTGTACACTTTTAGAGCGCAAAGCCTGGGCAAGCATGCATGGAGGGCAAGCCGCCACCCACGCAGCAGACCCCCCCTCTCCACGGCACCGGAACGATCCACCGGAAGGGCACCGACCGACACGAACGGCTCCAGCACCGTTGCCACACACCTACAGCCCCGAGCCGCCCCGGGACTCCAACCCCCCGACTCCCCCCAGGGACGGTGTCCAAACACAACACCTGTGTGCATGCTGGTTTGTTGTAATTTTGTCATCCGCTCCTACCGGCACACGATGGCCTACTCTTCCGAAAGGTGGAACGGGGTTTTAACGTGTGCGCAAGATGTTCTGCGTGCATTCGCACACGGGGCCTCGGTTTCGAGTCTCATCCGAATTGCTCACATTCCTTAGCTGTGCCTTTTCAACATATTGTGTTAAATACAGCACACAGTGACACAGACCATTCTTAAATTTCCTATCTCATCCACATCCATACCATCACATCAACCCATCATCTCATCATCACCACCATCATCATCCTCATCACCACCACATCATCACTACCATCACCACCACACACATCCACTCCATTCACACCACCACCATCCATCACCATCATCCACACCCTTCACTATCATACACCACCATCCATCCACCATCATCACCATCACCACCACCATCCATCACCATCATCACCATCACACACCATCATCACCACCATCACATCACCACCACCATCATCACCATCACCACACCATCCACACCATCATCCATCTCCCTTCACTATCATCACCACCATCCATCACCACCATCCATCACCCCCATCACCACCATCACTCCCCTGACTGCTCCTGCACTGACCTGCAGGGCCTCTTGAGGTCGGCCACCCTGAGGAAGAGCTGGGTGAGGTCCTGGTTGAGGGTGAGGCGGGTGACGGCTCTCCGACAGATCCGCCTCCTCCGCCAGCCCCTGGATCTGCTGGATCCACTCCGACATCAGCTGCAGCGAGGGATCCCGGCTCTTCATCTCCTCCTGGATCACCTGAAAAAACATGGACAGACAGCAAGGTGAGACACAGCCAGGGAAAACCTCAACACCATTTCTGGTGTCATCCCATGCACTCGCAATTTGACAACGGGGACGGGATAGCCTAGTGGTCACAACATTGCGCTCGCAATTTGACAACCCGAGTTTGACTCCCGTTCGAGGGGATTTTTCCCTGGAGTTAACATCAGTGCTGACTCCACTCTACCACAAAAGTCTTTCGAATGAGACTATAAACTGAGGCCCAGTGTGCGAACGCACACATAACATCTTGTGCACACATTAAATCCTGGGGGGTTTGGGTTTTTTTTTTTTGGGGGGGGGGGGGTATTTCATTGGTGGTTGTTTTTTTTTTAATCCTGTTCCACTTTTTGTAAGAGTAGGCCTTTGTGTGCCGGTGGGAACAGATGACAAGATTTACAAAACTGCATACAAAAGGGGACTGGATGTAAAAAAGCACACAAGTGCTTTTTCCATTATCCTCCATCCAAGAGAATAAAAAAAAAAATTTTAATTGTTAAATCCCTGTTGCTGATAGGTACACACCAAAGCAAGCAAACTGTTTCACACAAAACCACTACTTTTCAGCAGAACCAGTTGCTTCCCTTTTTTTTGCATCATATTTCTTCTTCTTTTTCTTAAATGCTCAGACAACAACTACTGTTTTCTGTCATATGAGCAAAAATGCAATGCACTGCTGTTCAGCTCCTGACAAGTTAGGCCCAGCACCATCCAACTTTGGTTTAGAAGAGAACTGTTGATTTTTAAGTCTTTGTAAAAAAAAAAAAAAAGCAGCAGAATGGACCAAGAAGGCAGAAAAAAGACAAGGTGACAGAAAGAAAGGGAACCTGTAAAAATGTAGTCTATCTCTTTGCATACGGCAAGATGGAAGGGAGCTAACTCAGTTCCAACACCACAAGAAAAAGTGGAAGCAAAACGGTTGGCTAATCAAAACAATACAAGGGTTAAGACAAGTGCGGAAGACACACCTCACCCCATCCCCATACTTTTTAAATTCCCATTTCACCCCCTTTTGAATAAGATTTGGGCACTAGTATTTTGGGTGAGGCAATGTACCAAGATCCTTTGTTCAGTTCTGCCTTTAAAACACGTTTCAAAACACAAAAACAAGGCAACCAACAACAAAAACCTACAGAGAAAAAAAAAATATCACAGCAGAATTCAACATGCTTTGTTACATCCCATTTTCAGGGCTGGGAGTCTATTTGGAACGATCACTATCAAGCCACCACGTGGTGACCAGCCAGAGGAGACCCTGTAGGCCTGCTGAGTCCCATCAGTGGGAGGGATTCAGTGATGCCTTTCCAACACACACCATACCATTTCCAAGCTCTGATATCACTGACAATTCAAAATTCAATCAGGAAAGAAGAAACCATGGTAGGGTGGTTAACACATTTGCCTACCTAATGAGCAAACTGTAGAGTTCTGGGTTCCATCCCCAGCCTTGCTCTTTCCTCCGAGTTTGACAAGTAAAATCAAACTGAATGTCAAAGCTCTTTGGATGATACTATAAACCCAAGGGGCCATGTGCAAATGCATGCAGAGCATCTTGCTTAGACATTATAAACCTATTCTGCCTTTAGGAAAAGTAAGCCATTCCATGCTGGTAGGAACAGGTGACAATTTTTTATTAAAAAAAAACCAAAAAAAACACATGCACACAGGTGTCACATTTAGACACTCCGAAGTTGGAATGCAGCTACCTAAATGGTGGAAAAAAACAGTCATATACGCAAATATCTCACCATTGGTAAACTTCAGAGCTGTAACCAAGAAACTTAAAAAAAAAAGAATTCAATCTTCCTTTTCCCATCGACCTTGAAACTGACCTTGAGCTGGGCCAGCTCGTCGTCGATGTTGCGTGTGCGTGAAGCCTGACGCTGCGTCAGTTGTTGGTTGGTGTCGGTGATGAAGTCACTCAGCTGGGTCATCTCCTTGTGCAGTTTGCGGGACAGCTTCAACCCTTTGTCAAGGTCCGTCTTGTGCTGTGTTACCTGTACGATATTATTGTTATTGTCATTATCAGTAGTGCTGGTGCTGGTGGTGGTGGTGGTGGTATCAATAGTAGTAGTGGTATCAGCACTATGTAGTAGTATAAATTATTGTTGCTGTGCTCATATTGCAGTTATGATTCCATTGTTGTTATCATTATCATCATTATCATTGCTGATGGTACTACCATGACCATCACAATTCTTTCTGATTATTACTACTACTACTACAACTACAACTACAACTACAACTACTACTACTACTACTACTAGTACCACTACCACTACCACTACTACTACTAGTCAACATCACTGGTACTGTCAATCACTGTCAGCCACACTGTCAAAATCACTGTTAGTGTCAACACCAGTCAGCCAACATCACCATTACTGTCAGTGTCACTGTCACTGTCAGCACCACCACTACAGACAGTCATCATCATCAGCATCAGCTGTGCTGCGTTACCTGTGCCCCCAGGTCGTTGTAGAGTTGTTTGATGGCGTCCAGCTGCTGGCCCAGTTTGTCAGGGAAGTCCACCTGTCTGCGCTCCACCACCTGCCTACCTGTCTTGATCACATACTCCACCTCCGCCTTCAGGTCGCTCATCGTCTTGTAGTACGTCTGGAAAATTATATTGGTATGCTTCAGTTTACTGATAGTCCTGTAGTATGTCTGGAAAATGAAATTGGTATGCTTCAGTTTACTCATGGTCTTGTAGTAAGTCTGAAAAATGACATTTACAAATCGTAGTAAGCTTCAGTTTACTTGTGGTCTTGTAAGTATGTCTGAAAATGAAATCCACATATCCTGGTATGCTTCAGTTTCCTGATAGTCTTGTAGTAGGTCTGCAAAATGAAATCAGTATGCTTCAGTTTACTGATGGTCTTGTAGTACATCTGAAAAATAGCATTTACATATCATGGTATGCTCCAGTTTACTGATAGTCTTGTAGTAGGTCTGAAAAATAGCATTTACATAATTGCTGTATGCTTCACTTTACTCATGGTCTTGTAGTAGGTCTGAAATTGAAATCCACATATCCAGGTCAGCTCCAGTTTCTTCATGAGCTTGTAGAAAGTTTGGGTTTTTTTTACATTCCTCAGCTAGACCTCTGAGGTCCACCAATGCTCAGATTTTGCATCTGCAACCCAATACCGACTTCAAGGATGATGTCTAAACAAGTCACCCTGTGTGCATGTGTTTTTCTTTTATATTAAATTTTGTCCTCTGCTCCTACCAGTATGCTATGACCTGCTCTTCAGAAATGTGGAACACATTTTAATGTGAGCGCAAGATGTTCTGCACACATTCATGCATGGAATTTAGTTTGTAGACTCATCAAAAGAACTTTTAAGGGAGGGAGGGGAGTCAATACTGATGTTAACTCCAAGGGAAAATTTCCTAAAAATGGATGTCTCAGTGGTGAGCTTGAACCTGCACTGTCAGATTGTTAGCTCAATGTTCTATTTACAAGGCTATACCACCCCACAGTAGATCTAAAAATGGGGAATATGTATCCAGTAAGCTTCAGTTTATTCATGATTTTGTTAGGTCTGAAAACAAAGTATATGAACCCAGTAAGCTTCATCATTATCATACACATATGACCAGGTGTTTGTGAATTTTCAACATAAATACTGAGGACCCCCACTCACCATGCAGGTGTCATGCCTCTCCTGGATGTCTGTGGGATCACCTGAAGGGATTTCCAGCAGGTGTATTCTTTCCTGGATATAGTCCAGCTCCCGCTTTACATGGTTCATTTTCGGCTCAAACTCAGGTGGGCGCTGGAACTTTCGAAATTTGACCAGCACCTCCGCAAAATGTTTCTGAAACAAATATAATCATTAATGACTTGGTACCAAAAGCATGTTCACTTTGCATGCCATTTACTTTGATACCTGTACAAAAATGTTCTGCACAAATGTCTGTGAATGCTTCACACACACACATACATACATACATACATACACAAATGCATGCTAGTGAATACACTCACTCACTCACTCACTCACTCACTCTCTCTCTCTCTCTCTCTCTCTCTCTCTCTCTCTCTCTCTCTCTCTCTCTCTCTCTCACACACACACACACACACGCACACACACACACACACACACACACACACACACACACACACACACACACACACACACACACAACACACACACACACAACACACACACACACACACACACACACACCACACACACACACACACACACACACACACACACAACACACACACACACACACAACACACACACACACACACACACACACACACACACACACACACACACACACACACACACACAAAATTATGAAGTTATTGTAACAAGTCTTTTTTCTTCAATTTGCATTATGTACAAATGCTACAGTTTATGAATCAGTTCAAGACCACAACTACATAAACATAAACCCAAACATTGTAATTGCATTTTGAAATCTATATAGAGAATCTAGTTCTTATTTTATCCCCCCCCCCCCCCCTCTTCATTATGCATCATACTAATGAAACAGTCATGACACCCAATCCAATCCAATCCAATGGAACGAACAGCAACTGAGAACAGCTGAAAGTGGGGGAAAATGATAGCTGTGACAGCTAAAGAAACATCTGCGTAGAGAATTTCTTGGCTAGTGTTCTTGTTGTCATTGTTGGTGTTGGGTGTTCCCCAGCTTAACACCCAGAATGTACTCTCTGACTGACTTATCCCAGCAGTGAATCACTGTGAGATAGGAAGTGCACAATAAATGAGAAATCTGCCTTTATAGCTGTTTCTTTTTTTACGTGACGTGCTATACTGGCAGCCATATTTCGACTTTAGAGGATGTGGCTGATATAGTGAAGTACATGTGGATGGCTCTGATATAACACATTTATTCTATATTATTTTATTTTATACCACTCTATGTCACAGCACATTCCTCTGCATGAAATTTGGACTGCTCTTCCTGGGGAGAGCGCATCGCCACAAGTGCAGCAAATCTTTCTTTTTTTTTATTGGCAGCCATATTCTGACTTCAGAGGTTTTGGCTGATGTGATGAACTACATCCAGAATGTTCTGTATGTGATGACAACTTAGAGAGGAAAACTGAAAAAGACTGAAAACCGTGACACAGATAGCCACACTACCTTCATAATATATGACAACACCTTAGAGAGGAAAACTGAAAACCAAGACTGAAAATCATGATACAGACGAATCTTTTCGTAAGAGTAGGCCATTGTGTGCCGGTGGGAACAGATGACAGATGCACACACTTGCACCTCGCCAAAAAAAATGTTAATAATGGTCAAACTACTGACCGCTGAACATTGATGGAAGAAGAAGAAAGCAAACACTACCTTCAGGGTATATGACGACACCTTAGGGAGAAAAACTGAACACCAAGATGGAAAATTGTGACACAAATAGCCACACTACCTTCAGAAGCTGGGTCTGTTGCTCCAAGCGGGCAGAGGCCTCCATCTTGCCTTGCTGACGATACTGGGTCACATGACCTTCCAGCTCGGCCAGCAGCGCCTCCTGTTGGCGAAACTCTTCCTCCAGCGACTGTTGATCACAATTACATGGGTGTCTTTTATTTTAACAAGAACACCGGCAAATTTGATAAATAAGGGAGTGGGAGAGTGAAAGAAAGCGAGTACAGGTGTGGGTAGGTGAGTGGGTGAGTGGGTGAGGGGAGAGAGACAGAGACAGAGACAGAGACAGAGAGAGAGAGAGAGAGAGAGAGTTTGTTGGAGAGTCAGAATGTGATATGAACTGAGTTAAAAGTCGGCGAACAAGCAAGTAGGTGGGTATTTTTGTGCGGGGTTGTTGTTTCTTTAAGGGAGGGGGGGGGGGTGGGGGGGTTGTATACCACTCTAAGTCATGACAGATTTCTCTGCATGAAAATTGGGCTGCTCTCCCAGTGGAGAGTGCATCGCCACAAGAGCAAAACCACCCATTATAAGAGTGTGAGGGCAAGTGTATGAAAAAAAAACAAATATAATACTTCTCTTTCTCATCTCCACTCTCTTATTACTTTTAACTTCAATCTATTTCTGTTGGGTTTTTTTTTTTTCACTTTCTTTCTCTCAGACTCTTTCTCAACTGAACTTGAAGATGTAAATGTCTTTCACACAGCATCAACCAAAGTTTCATGCTTAAGATATATGCACAAACACACACACATGCAGGCTCTATGCACATGAGTTCATACACACACACATGTGCTCACACACACAGGTGCAGTCACACACACACACATGCACATATGAAATATAATATATATGCGAACAAACACACACACACACACACACACACATATATATGACAAAAACATACACACACACACACACACACACACACACACACACACACACACACACACACACACACACACACACACACACAAACACACACACACACACACATGCACATATGAAAAACAATATTTATGCAAACACACACACACACACACACACACACACACACACACACACACACATGCACTTATGAAAAACAATATTTATGCAAACACACACAAACCATGACCTATGCCTTCAAAACATCCCCCACCAGAAGAGAAGACTGATAAATGAAACAAAACATTCAAACCCACAAACACTACACAAATTCCGAACAAAGCACACAACCAAAAAAACCCACAACCCAAATAAAACCAAAAAAAAACCAACAAAACACACAAAAAAAACCCCACTCGACGACCCCCTGACCCTGACCTCCTGTTCCTGCGGGACGTCCCGGCCAGCAGGTCAGCGTCGAGGCGTGACTGCAGGTGTTGTCCCATCTCGCTCATCCACTGCGTCATCTCCAGCATCTGGCGCTCCACAGTCTGTGCCTGCTGCACTGAGGCCTCCAGCACACTCATCTTCTCCTTCGCCTGGCAGAGAGTGGGATGGAGTGGAGTGGAGTGATGTGTGATGTGTGGAGTGGATTTTGTGGTGTGGCATGAGGTGGATTTTATTGTGTGGAGTGGATTTTATTGTATGGATTGGAGTGGATTTTGTCTGGAGTATGGTGGATTTTGTCATCGGGAGTGGACTGGATTTTGTCCTTGGGGGGTGGACTGGATTTTGTCCTCGGGAGTGGACTGGATTTTTTTGTCTGGGGTGGGGTGGATTTTGTTTCTGGGGTGGGGCAGATTTTGTTTCTCGAGTGGTGTGGATTTTGTTGTATGGAGTGGAGTGGATTTTGTCTGGAGTGGGGTGGATTTTATTGTCTGGAGTGGTGTGGATTTTGTTGTATGGAATGGGGTGGGTTTTATTGTATGGAGTGGGGTGGATTTTGTTGTATGGAGTGGGGTGGATTTTGTTGTATAGAGTGAGTGGATTTTGTTGTATGGAGTGGGGTGGATTTTGTTGTATAGAGTGGGTGGATTTTGTTTTATGGAGTGAAGTGGATTTTACTGTGTGTAGTGGATTTTGTTGTATGGAGTGGGGTGGATTTTGTTGTATAGAGTGGGTGGATTTTGTTGTATGGAGTGAAGTGGATTTTGTTGTATGGTGTCGACTGGATTTTGTTGTATGGTGTGGAGTGGGTTGTGTGGTGTGGAATGGATTTTTTGGTGTTGCATGGAGTAGATTTTGTGGTGTGGGGTGGGGTGGGTTGGGTTTTGCGGTGTGAAGTGGAGTGGATTTTGTCATAGGTGTGGAGTGGAGTGGGGTGAGGTGGGGTGGGGTGGGGTGGGGTGGAATGGGGTGGTGTGGTGTGGTGTACTGTACTCTACAGCACTGTAGTGTAGTGTAGTGTAGTGTAGTGTAGTGTAGTGTAGTGTAGCGTAGCGTAGCGTAGCGTAGCGTAGCGTAGCGTAGCGTAGTGTAATGTTTCGTATCATAATATTTTGTGTTGTATCATGCATTGTGTTGTATTGAGTTGCATTGTGTTGTATTGTTCTGTATTGCATTGCACTTTATTGTGTTGTGTTATATTTTTTGTATTTATGTTGTGTTGTAGAACATTGAATAAGCGTGTGTGTGTGACTCTGTGTGTGTGTGTGTGTGTGTGTGTGTGTGTGTGTGTGTGTGTGTGTGTGTGTGTGTGTGTGTGTGTGTGTGTGTGTGTGTGTGTCTGTGTGTGTCTGTGTGTGTCTGTGTGTCTGTGTGTCTGTGTGTCTGTGTTTGTGTGTGTGTGTGCATGCAAATATATATCTCTGTGTGTGTGTGTGTGTGGTGTGTGTGTGTGTGTGTGTGTGTGTGTGTGTGTGTGTGTGTGTGTGTGTGCATGCAAATATCTGTGTGTGTGTGTGTGTGTGTGTGTGTGTGTGTGTGTGTGTGTGTGTGTGTGTGTGTGTGCATGCAAATATCTGTGTGTGTGTGTGTGTGTGTGTGTGTGTGTGTGTGTGTGTGTGTGTGTGTGTGTGTGTGTGTGTGTGTGTGCGTGTGTGTGTGCATGTGCATGTGTGAGTGCATGCATGTGTGTGCACGCACATGAACAAGTGGGGGAAGTGCGAGCACATGCAGGGATATATGTGCACACTTAAGGACATGCGTGCATGCATGCATGTACATGCGTCTATGTCCTGAATGCACAAGTACCAATTTCACACCATACTCCAGAAGGCAAAACACACAACACACAGAGAGACACACACACACACACACACACACACACACACACACACATACACACACACACACATACACACACACACACACACAAACACACAGACATACAGACACACAGACACAGACACACAGACACAGACACAAAGCCCTCACCTCAGCCTCCAAAGAGTGGACTTTGTGGAGGAAATCGTCCAGTTTTTCCTGCACCAGGTGTGGCATGACAGAGTTGGAGATCAGTTCACCCCCCACCTCCTCCGCTCGCTGTTTGGCCTCCGGGTCATGCTCCTGAAGAAACGTCTCCATCTCCTGTCAATGATCAATAATAACAATGAATTGTTGTTTGCTTGTCTGCCGTGTTCGATGATGACCTCCAAAACGGCAGAGGAGGCAGCTAGTAGTAGGCCTCCGTCAGTCGGTGTCGACTATGGAATTCGCGCCAAAAGACAGGTCATTTGTTCAGCGACAACGCCGGCTGTGGCTGGTCAGTCCGATGCGGGAGTGGCAGTCTCTGTTGAATCTGATGCAGATGTGGCTTGTTGAGGTGGCTGGAGCACATGCCTTCTGCTTGGCTCTCTTTTCGTTTGCTGCGGTGTGGATCTTTTCTTCACCACACTTCAGCTGTTTGTGGAGAACACTGCGCCATTTGCTGCGGTCAGCCGCTACCTCCTCCCAGTTCTCTAGGTTGATGTCCAGGGTTTTCATGTCACGCTTGCAGACGTCTTTGTAGCGCAGTTGGGGGCGGCCAATGCTTCTCTTGCCGGAGGCAAGTTCACCATAGAGGAGATCTTTAGGAATGCTGTTTTCCAAAACACTGTTTTGGAAACTGGGAAGAAATTTGATTATAGTGGAGATGCCTTGCCCACACTACATCCCCATTCTCTCGGTCAAGAGGGCATAAGGACAGTCAGCATTGGAGATGTTCTCCAAAGGCCAACTAGCCCCCAGGGCTGCAGCACACAAGGACTGTGCAAGTCAAGCCTCCTAGTCAGAGAGTCATAGTCGAATTCGATCACTAAAGACTAAGCTGTAAAGTGGAATTCCATGAGTGGGAAAGAAATCCTCTGATCATACAGCATCTCATTTTGCTGTTTCCCCCAGCCTAAATGGTTTAATCAAGAACTGTGATAAAGCCCAGGCGCTGAAGGCACGATAACGATGAATGATAATAACACTTTATTCATTTTGCATTTTTCATTGCAAGGGATACACTCAAAGCGCATTACCTGGGTATAATCATGAAAACTACAACATCAAAAAAAAACAGATTTTACATTCACTGTCTTGCAATGCTCCTTCCAACACATAAATCAAAAAGTAATTCATAAAGTGGCCATTTGACTCAGTGCAAGGCAAAAGGGGAGGTGTCATCAGGGAGGAGAGATAACGGTTTTATTCACTGCTTTAAAGGGGGGGGGAGGGAGTTGTTTTATTTTTCCTTTAAGGGTGGGGAGGATGGGGGGAGGGGATCTGGGGGAAAAGAATTGTTTTTAACACTAATAACATGAGTTCAGTGCATCTGTGGAAGCAGAGTGACTCACACTCATGTAGGCAATATATGGGTGAAGAATTAATTTTCAACACCAATAACAGTGGAAGCCAAGTGACTCACACTCAGGTAGGCAATCTAGGGGTGAAGAATCGATGTTCAACACCAACAGCAATGAAAACCTAGTGACTCACATTCAGTTCCTCAGAGATGTCCTCAGCATCAGAACTCATGGAGGACGACTGGCGGACCTTGTGCTCCAGGCTGTCCAGATACGTCTGCTCTCCTGCCACTATGTCTGCACACAGTCCACACATCACTCATGGAATCAAGAAAAATCTTTCTCTGACTTTCAATGTGATTCTATATTATTCAGTATTCCAAGAGAACTCTTTCTCTGACTTTCTACATGATTGTACATTATTCATTATTCCAAGAGATTTTTTTCTGACTTTCTACATTATTCTGCATTATTCATTATTCCAAGAGGGCTCTTTCTCTGACTTTACATTATTCATTATTCCAAGAAAACTCTTTTCCTAACCTTCTACATGTTTCTACATTATTCGTTATTCCATAGGAACTCTCTCTCAGTTTGCTCACAAATCTGAATTTGCTCCTTTTCTTACTTTCTATACGATTTCCAGTTATTCATCATTCCAAGAAAAGCTGTTTCCAGATGTACATAATTCATTATAACAAAAAAGCTTATTTCCTGTTTCTTCTTCTTCATCAAACACTCGAGACAGCAACCATTGTTGTATGTCATATGAGCAAAAATGCGTTGCACTGCCATTAAGTACCTGACAAATCAGGCCCAGCACATCCAACTTCAGTGTGGAAGAGAACAGTATAAGTCTTTCTGAAAAAAGGCAGGAGAATCGACCAAGAAAGCAGAAAGTAGACAAGAAGAAGGCAACAGAAAGAAAATGAACAAGAAGGATAGAAAAGAGGGATTTCCTAGCACAATATTTTCCAGAAGGTGGGGATGCCATTTATACTGACAGGCCCCTGGGTTTTCCACTGGGGAATTTCATGTTCCATTTGAACATGATTCTACATTCTTCACCAATGCATAACCCTGATTATACACATTATTCTATATCTTTTCAAGTTTCACGACAATTTGTGCTCTCTTTCCATTACTCTGTAGTTCTTGTTTTAAATTTTTCAGTATTTTTGGCATGACCAACATTGCCATGATGATTTTTCATATTACCGCTATTCAGGTCAAGATAATCTACATAGGATTTTTACCAGAACTTCGGTTTACCACAGAGTTCTTTCCCCTTACCAAAGAATTATTTCAATTTGTACTGCCAAAGGATTCTTCCCCTTACCATAAAATTATTTACATTTGTACTGCCAAAGGATTCTTTCCCCTTACCATAAAATTATTTACATTGTACTGCCAAAGGATTCTTTCCCCTTATCATAAAATTATTTACATTTGTACTGCCAAAGGATTCTTTCCCCTTACCATAAAATTATTTACATTTGTACTGCCAAAGGATTCTTTCCCCTTACCATAAATTATTTACATTTACTGATACCAAACATTCTTTCTGCTTTCCACAGACTTATTTCCAATTAGTACTGCCAAAGACTTCTTTCCATTCACCACAGAATTTCCATTTACCACTTCTTTTCACATATTATAAATTCCTGTTAACCATTGACTTATTTCTCTGTACCACCAATTTCCATCCACAACTGAATTACTTCCACACCTGATAAAACTCCACCTACCACGTAAACAGTACTCTTTAAATTAACGTCCCAAAACCTACCACATAACTCTTTCCACTGGTTTTCTGAGCGTTGGTAGAGGGCTGCGTATCTGTGGACCCTCTGGGCGATGTCCCCCCACAGGGACATCAGCTTCATCAGCGCCCTGGCCAGCTCCTGCAGTGACCCTGACCCCCCCTTCTTCAGCATCCCCGTCACCTCCTCGTTGATCTGGGTCACCTCCCCTTCACGCTCATCCACCTCCTTCTTCAGGCTCTGAGAGTCAAAGTCAAAGTCAAAGTTTTATTTCCATTGATAAATCATACATAATCAATAAATGATTATCAATATCCTTGGAAAAAAAGATTATCAATCAATCAACCAATATCAACGATGAGAAATACAAACCCCTTCCCCTCCCCCAAACTGCTGTTGGTAAGGCAGACATGATTCCTGTGCCAGGACTTTATTTTGAGTCAAGTTTAACATGTCTGAATGTTTTTAACTTTCTGAAAGAAAGCATTAACAGCATGTATGCAAAAACTTCAGACATTAAAATGTTCGACTAAATCCTTCAGATATAAAATAAAATTTAGGTATGGGTTCAGTTTCTTGCGTGAGTAAGTGCAAAATAGAGTAATAGAATGCCAAGAGTGTGGGAAAGTCTGTGCGAGTCTGTGCATGCTATGTGCTCTTATTTGCCTGTATGTATCTATGCACACTGGTGAATATATGTGTTATCTTTGCATGTTCATATGAACATGCAAGCAAGTTACTGAGTGCAAACATAGATTTGAGTATGTCTCTTTCTATCTTAACCTGAAGCAAACTATCTTTCCAACCTTGAACTTTTCAGCCTTGACCGCAGATCATCAGGGTCATTGACAGAGTAATCCTTATTGGCCAGGTCATGTTTGAGGTCAGTGAGCCACAAGGTCACGGCCTGCATGCGGTCATAGATGTTCTGCGTGTTGGAGAGCCGTCCCTTCAGGCGTTCGTCTTGCTGCTGAGCGAAAGTCACCACTGCCTCCCACCTGTGGTTCAGGTTGCTCACTTCTTCTCTCATCTGCTTCTGCACACAGCATGCACACCTTTCCTCTTCACCTCATGACACCTTTCCTCTTCACCTCATGCACACCTTTCCTCTTCACCTCATGCACACCTTTCCTCTTCACCTCATGCACACCTTTCCTCTTCACCTCATGCACACCTTTCCTCTTCACCTCATGCACACCTTTCCTCTTCACCTCATGCACACCTTTCCTCTTCACCTCATGCACACCTTTCCTCTTCACCTCATGCACACCTTTCCTCTTCACCTCATGCACACCTTTCTTCACCTCATGGACACCTTTCCTCTTCACCTCATGCACACCTTTCTTCACCTCATGGACACCTTTCCTCTTCACCTCATGCACACCTTTCTTCACCTCATGGACACCTTTCCTCTTCACCTCATGCACACCTTTCCTCTTCACCTCATGCACACCTTTCCTCTTCACCTCATGCACACCTTTCCTCTTCACCTCATGCACACCTTCACCTCATGGACACCTTTCCTCTTCACCTCATGCACACCTTTCTTCACCTCATGGACACCTTTCCTCTTCACCTCATGCACACCTTTCTTCACCTCATGGACACCTTTCCTCTTCACCTCATGCACACCTTTCCTCTTCACCTCATGCACACCTTTCCTCTTCACCTCATGCACACCTTTCCTCTTCACCTCATGCACACCTTTCCTCTTCACCTCATGTACACCTTTCCTCTTCACCTCATGCACACCTTTCCTCTTCACCTCATGCACACCCTTCCTCTTCACCTCATGCACACCTTTCCTCTTCACCTCATGCACACCTTTCCTCTTCACCTCATGCACACCTTTCCTCTTCACCTCATGCACACCTTTCTTCACCTCATGGACACCTTTCCTCTTCACCTCATGGACAATTTCCTCTTCACCCAAAGCTGAACATGTCAGACCACAACAAGTGCACAGCA
>CM060327.1:6575829-6593329 GCA_030674155.1 Stramonita haemastoma | reverse complement strand
GGCGATCAGCTCCCGGCCTGTTCGGTTGATGTAATCCTGATTGGCTGTGTGATCCTCCAGGTCCTGCCTCAGTTCCTGTCACATGACCCAATCATCATTAACATAACGGCCATACTCCATTTCATCATTATTAGTGTTATAACTTTCTTTAAGGTGTCCTGTTGCTGTGGTTTTCTACATAAACTTTTCGGGAAAAAGAACAAAGGCTGGTTTTAAACAGAACTAACTACATTATTTCCTCACTTATAATTTTCCTTTTCATCTACCCATATCTAAATGAGGAGGGAGGGGGGTGATTTATCAATTCAAAGTGATGACAGAGAGAATGATAGATGTTGCAATCCAAAAAAAAAGAAAAAAACTGTCAAATCACAGAACAACACAAATTTGAATCTGAATTAATATGAACGATTAAAGGCTAAGTACCTGTCAATAATCCCATATTTTGAAAAAAAGAGCATACAGAAAAAGCCAGGGACAACTCCTCCCCCCCCCCCTTTAACAATCCAAAATAATAAAACAAATAACAGAATCATAGTTAACAAATGAAGACTAATAAAGAAAAAAAAACCTACGAAATGAAGTATATCATATCTAACCAAAAATTTTATTTTAGAAACTATGCAGGAGTCAAGTTTTGTTTTTGGCATAGGGTGTAGGTTTGTTTTCTATTGTTTCTTTTTTTTTTATTTTAGCGTTTTTCTGTTTTGTTTTTAAAGTTTGGTTTGGTTTTTGTTAACCATGCTAGCATAGTTAACCAACAACTCAATTCTTCCCTAGTCTCGTTTTCTATTACCAGTTGGGTATTTGAAAAGATTCATAAAAAACAACAACAAAAAAAACCCAAATACTTCCCCTCAATGCAAAAAAAAAAAGGAGACGCCAATTCCTGCCACCTGCGTGCTCTATTGATTTATCTATCTATTTTTTGTATCATCATTGTTATTTTCAAGGTAATAGATAGCTCAGTGCTTTTTTACATCAGTCCCACGTGTAGCAGTTTTGTCAATTTGTATCGTTCAACGCATCATGACCTCTTTCACAAGCCGAACAGATTAAATCTCAAATTCTGCTGCATTCCCACACCGACCTCAGTATAGTCTCACAAAGATTCCTACTTGAGGACCCCAATTCCTGCCCACTCCAGGTAGGTGTGCTCCCTACCTTGTAGATGTCCAGTTTCTTGTTCATGGAGCGCAGGCTGCCCATGTGCACCTTCTCCACCTGCAGCACACTCTCCATGTCCCCCACCCACTTCACCAGCACCGCCACCGCCTCCAGAAACGAGCGAGGAGGGGCCTTCTCCAGAGCCTCCATCAGCAACGTGCGACGCTCACCTGTCAGGTAAAGGTAAGAAAGCTCCATACAGCAACTCATGTCTTAACTCTTGCATTAAACAAAAATAATAATAATTTTAAAACTCTCTTGCATTTGGATTCTCTGAACACAAACTGCCCCTAGATTTAGCATTCTATCACAAAATCCAGTCAGGTACACATGCTCCTCGCCTTTTCCTCCTTTTAAGTACAAACCAACAGTATAATTACTTCCAGACTCTCAGCAAGCTTTGTACCTCTGGCCTGATTGAGCTTTGACATGTGGTAGTGATGGTCACTGCCTGATGGAAAACTACTGTGTGTAAATCCTGGCAAATCCAGGTTTGGGATTCGGGGGGAGGGGGGGGGGGCAATTTTTCAGTCACAGCAAATCACGGTTCAGGACTAAGAGGGTTAACTCACACAGGAACTGTTCTTTACTCTACAGGAACATGTCACTTCTCTACTCACACTGGAACTGTCACTTCTCTACTCATACAGGAACTGTCACTTCTTACTCATACAGGAACTGTCACTTCTTTACTCATACACAAACTGTCACTTCTTTACTCATACAGGAACTGTCACTTCTTTACTATCACAGGAACTGTCACTTCTTTACTCATACAGGAACTGTCACTTCTTTACTCATACAGGAACTGTCACTTCTTTACTCATACAGGAACTGTCACTTCTATTCAACTCATACCACAAACTGTCACTTCTTTACTCTACAGGAACTGTCACTTCTTTACTCATACAGGAGACACGTCACTTCTTTACTCATACAGGAACTGTCACTTCTTTACTGTCACAGGAACTGTCACTTCTTTACTGTCACAGGAACTGTCACTTCTTTACTCTACAGGAACTGTCACTTCTTTACTGTCACAGGAACTGTCACTTCTTTACTGTCACAGGAACTGTCACTTCTTTACTGTCACAGGAACTGTCACTTCTTTACTCATACAGGAACTGTCACTTCTTTACTGTCACAGGAACTGTCACTTCTTTACTGTCACAGGAACTGTCACTTCTTTACTCATACAGGAACTGTCACTTCTTTACTGTCACAGGAACTGTCACTTCTTTACTCATACAGGAACTGTCACTTCTTTACTCACACAGGAACTGTCACTTCTTTACTGTACAGGAACTGTCACTTCTTTACTCACACAGGAACTGTCACTTCTTTACTGTCACAGGAACTGTCACTTCTTTACTGTCACAGGAACTGTCACTTCTTTACTCACACAGGAACTGTCACTTCTTTACTGTCATCAATCTTGGTCAGCTAGAAGCCCAAAAGTTCTGCTGGTGATCCCTAGGATTTGTTACATATTATTGTCATAGCCATGCATATGTATTTTGACTTTTGGACAAGTTGTAGAGTTCTCATCATAACACTTGTTTTGAGTAGTACGAAAATTACCAGTAATTTAGAAATACTGAAACAGTAGCCACCTTTTAAATACTGATACTGATGTAAACACAATAGTCAATAGTTTCATTTCTTTGTATTTCTGATACTGGTGTAAATTTAATTATCAATGGTTTACTTCTATATTTTTCTATAAAAAATTCTGCACGAACATTGATCATATTATTCATATATCTGCATCAATTCTTGCATTGTAAGATTATCCAAAGGAATGTTTACACAGGCATAAAGATGTATAGATTAGTTTCATTGTTTAGTTTTCTTGCTTGCTTCGTTACTTGCTTGTTTTCTGCTCCATGCTACTCTGGGTTGCCAGTAAGTGATGACATGGTATCTAGCTTATCAACTTGGCTGTTACAGTCACGATAGCTGAATAAGGTGTTGGGCTTGTAATACTAATGGCCCTGAAGCCTTGGATCAAAATGTCAAATCTTGGTGACATCTGTTCCTTTTTTTCTCTTTTTCTCTCTCGTGACTACAAGTGCAAACATGCACAAATTCCCATTCATACATAGACACACACAGACACAACACACACAGACACACACAGACACACACAGACACACACACACACACACACACACACATTTACAACAAAAGTGTTGACAGGGGTGTATACAACACCAATCTTGAGGACAAAACAACAAAAAGAGCAAAGAAACAGCAAATTCCAAACCATGAAACATACAGCATTGCATCATGTAACATTTCACAGAGGCAACTGGAGTGGTGCCGTGTGTGGCACAGCATGGAATGGTATGGCATAGCTCAATGTGGCATGGTATGTTTTTGTGTCACATAGCACGTGTGGTGTCATGTGGCAAGGATCAGCCCAATGTGACATAAGCTATGACAATGTGTGATATGGTATGATATGGCATTGTGTAATATGGTATGGTATGATATGGTATGGTGTGGTGCCATGTGAAATATGGCATGATGTAAAGAAGCACATGATGTGGCACGACATGACATGGCATGTTGTGGTGCACTTGACTGTGGCTTGGCTGCCTGTGTCTTTGTATGTCAGTTGATGTGCCAGTGAGTCTGTGTCTGCAGACAGTTATGCAGACAATCACTGCAGAGAAGAGCAAGGAACAGACACAGCATGCTGGCAGGGTCCACACAAAAACAACTACATCATGTCCACACAACACACACACAGACTAGTGTTTAGGAATTGAGGAAAAGGAAGCATGCAGTGCACTAGATTGAAAACCTGAAAAAAGCTGAACAGTTTGGACGAACCAACCCGTAACAGGTTTTTATAGGCACAGGTTAATTAACTTTTGTAGCTGTTTTCCAATGTGTAAATAAATATCCCAAGATTGAAACAGAATGTAAAACCATGACATCTGCCTCCCTTCTTAGGACTTCCCCTTTCATCCACAAACTGCTAAATTATTTCAAAAATAAATAAATAAGACATTCCCCTCTCCTCCATTTTTTGAAAAAAACAAACATGGCAAATGAAACTGCGCGATGAAAGAATTTTGCAATAAAATCCACACTGAGACTCAAGTATCTTGACAATGTTTGTTTTAAGTTCATGATTTTTTTTATACTGCTCTGTTCTAAGTTTTTTATATATATATAAAAAAATATAGAAAAATAATATAAAAAAATAAATATAATATTTTCTCAAAAGAAATAATAGAAAGAAGAAACAGATAGCTAAATCACATGATTATTATTTCAGAAACTGATTACTTTCCAATGAGCACTAAAAATCAGCACTACAAACAATCACAAACATACATGTCACAATGTTAATACCAACCTACACACCAGAGAATTCTTTTAAAACAACAACAACATTTTAAGACTTTCTACACATGTTTTGGCACACACTCACTTCACATCCTGGACTGCATGAAACAACAAACATACATTGTTATTGTGCTAGCACTAACTACTGTAGGCAATACTACACTTTGCAAACCTCACTGTAATCATCAACACACTAACACTACTGTGCTTGTTATGTTAGTGCACTACCTACTGTAGGCAATACTACACTCTGCAAACTCACTGTAATCATCAACACACTAACACTACTGTGCTTGTTATTGTTAGTGCACTAACTACTGTTGGTAATACTAGCACTTTGCAAACTCATTGCAGTCATCAAACACTAAACACTACTGTGCCTGTAATTGTTAGTGCACTAACTACTATGGCAATACTACACTCTGCAAACCTAGATACATCATCAAAACACTAATAACACTACAGTGCATGTCTCTTCACAATGGTGAAGCCCACATTCTACCATTATGGTAAATATACAAATTGCATAGCATAAATAAAGGGACAGGAAAAAAACCTTTTAATCTGAAAAAAAATAGACACAAGGCATGTTGTTGTGTGTTTTCTGTTGCTTACTTTTTATCATTGCTTTTGTTTTAGAAAACAGGATTTTTTTTGGTTTTGGTTCTGGGGTGTGTTTGGGGAGAAGGGTTAACAGGAAAGGGTTGTACTGTAAGGGTTTTTATTCTATAAGGATGCTTTTGCATTCACTAGCGTGCCATTTAACTGGTAACAATGTGCTTCATCATTCACAAGACAATATCATCTGGAGAACTAGTCAAGTGCTATATAAAAGCCATGTGCATGACTCCATAAATGGCCACACACACACAGAGTGCAAAAACAATGACCAGACACAAGGACCATGACCAAGTGCAATATCAGTCATTAACAAAGAGCAGTGATAACCCCATGACTAAAAACTTTTATCAATCAAAAGGAACACTGATGTGTAATGATTATTAGCCTAAAAAATGTTATTGCAAAGACAATCATTATACTAGAAGCTATCACCAGTCCAGTGCAATTCTAATCTCACAGCAGACAGCAGAGCAAACTGACAAAGCCTGACCACAAAAAAACAAAGTGCATCACATGCTGTCAATCTCTTCAAAGCATGCACATCCACTTTCAACAAAAACATCCTCAAAACAAGTGCACCAAGTCCCATTACAGCAGAATATAAAACTCCAGTTTCTAAAATAATGGTACACATCTGTGTCTCTACCTCAGACTTCTTACGGACAAGACAGACCCAGCAGTGTGCCTCTACCTCAGACTTCTAACAGACAGACAGACCCAGCAGTGTGCCTCTACCTCAGACTTCTAACAGACAGACAGACCCAGCAGTGTGCCTCTACCTCAGACTTCTAACAGACAGACAGACCCAGCAGTGTGCCTCTACCTCAGACTTCTAACAGACAAGACAAAGAACTGTGTGTCTCTACCCCAGACTAACAGACAAAACACAGAACTGACCCAGCAGAGTGTCTCTACCCCAGACTAACGGACAGACAGACAGACACAGAACTGACCCAGCATGGCGTAGGCTTTGTCCCAGCGGGCGAGGAAGGCGTGGAGGTCGTCCTTGATGGAGGTGGAGGATCGGAACTGGCGCAGGATGTGGTCTCCGTGCAGCTTCAGGCTTTCCACGCGGTCCTGGTGTGCCTGCATGGCCCGCAACTTCACCTGGGGGTAGAGACAGAACACTTCTTATACATCATCAATGACAGAACACTTCTTCATCAATGACAAAACACTTCTTATACATCATCAATGACAGAACACTTCTTATACATCATCAATGACAGAACACTTCTTATACATCATCAATGACAGAACACTTCTTATACATCATCAATGACAGAACACTTCTTATACATCATCAATGACAGAACACTTCTTATACATCATCAATGACAGAACACTTCTTATACATCATCAATGACAGAACACTTCTTATACATCATCAATGACAGAACACTTCTTCATCAATGACAGAACACTTCTTATACATCATCAATGACAGAACACTTCTTCATCAATGACAGAACACTTCTTATACATCATCAATGACAGAACACTTCTTCATCAACGCCAGAACACTTCTTCATCAATGACAGAACACTTCATCAATGACAGAACACTTCATCCTCAATGACAGAACACTTCATTCTCAATGACAGAACACTTCATTCTCAATGACAGAACACTTCATTCTCAATGACAGAACACTTCTTATACATCATCAATGACAGAACACTTCTTCATCAATGACAGAACACTTCTTCATCAATGAGAACACTTCATCCTCAATGACAGAACACTTCATCCTCAATAACAGAACACTTCATCCTCAATAACAGAACACTTCATTCTCAATGACAGAACACTTCATCCTCAATGACAGAACATTTGTTGTTCACCATCAATGAAAGAGTACTTCACCAACAATGAAAGAACACTTCATCATCGATGAAAGCGCACTCTATCATCAATGAAAAAGCACTTCTTCATCATCAATGACAGAACACTTATTCACCATCATTGGGAGAACACTTCTTCTTTATCAAGGGACCTGCCTTCAATTCACCAGCACATAAATGACACTAAACTGTGATGACCACACTGCAAGATCTTGGGCACTGACCAGTCTGTTATTAGTACCTGAACCAGTGTACTCTCATGCCCTATCAGGATCAAACAACAGGGGCCAGGTTGTAAGAAACCAGCTGGTTCCTACCTTCATTTCTTTGCCAGTGTTCAGAGAACTTCTTCTACTTCAACAAATGCTCAGACAGCAACTATTGCTTTCTGTCATATGAGCAAAAATGTGCTGCTGTTAAGTGCCTAAGAGTTCAAGGAACAAGAATTTGTAAGGTTACAATTTTTTTTTATCCTTTCTTTCTTGGCTGTAACTGAGATGTTCACCATAATTGAGATTTTTTTGCCTATGTGACCATTTTCAATCCTACCATCCAGATCAGTTTGTCTAAGGGGATGGTTTACTACATGGTGTCAGTGGGATTTTTTAATTTCTGTCATCCATTCCATGGCAGCATGTAAATGGCCTACTCCACTTCAAAAAGTGGAATGGAATTTAAAGTAAATGCAAGATGATGTATGCCCCTGTGCACACACTGGAGTTCTGTTTAAAATCTCATCCAAAGGACAGAGAGAGTGTTGGAGTCTGGCTGCCACAAAAAAGAATCAAACCCATTACTCTCAGAATAAGAGCCAAACATTCTACCTACTCTCCAAGCTATGTCTTGATAAACAACATGTTTACTTTTTAACCTCTCCGCTATGACTGTAATACTACTGTTTTGAACAAGCCATATAAAACAAAAAGAGACTTTCTTTCTTGTGACGACTTTGGCTGTAGCCCTGGCAGAGCTCAGTATCTATGTCATAGGTTGCTCATCAAGCACTGTGTCAGAAATTGTTCACATCAGGTTTCCCAAGTCTGTTTGCAGCTGCTTGTATTGCACTGTATTGTATTTAATTGTATTGTACTGTATTGTATTGTTTTATATTACAGTGTATTGTATTGTTTTGTATCATAAACGGTGGGTCAGTAGTCTACAGGTAATACACCCCTCTAGAAAGCAAAAGGTCCGGGTGTGTCTGTGTCTGTCTGTACACACGTGGGAGTATGCATGGATGCCCAGATGTGTGCATGCAGGCAAGCACACATGTGTGCATGCATTTGTGTATGTGTGTTGGGTGGGGGGGGGGCGTGCATGTATGTGTGCGTGCGTGTGTGCAGTATGTGTTTGTGCTTTGCTATTTTCACAAGCTTACCACACAGCAACAACCAACACTATTATTTGTAATAAATGGTCCCCTTTCCAACATAAACTTTTACTCTTTTTCACATAGATATTCTGCTTCTCCACACACAACTTCTGTGTCATTCAAAAATATCTTTCTAAGCTTTAAAAAAAAAAAAAAAAAAAAACCCATGTTAATAAGAATCTTTTTCAGTCATCTCTTCAGTGCTGGTGAAGGCTTTAGCGTGACTACACTTCATCATTAGCAGCACCCATATGGCACAGCTAATTCTCTGCTGATCTATTTCCAGCCTGTGTGGGTGTGTAGGAAGGAACTGCAAGGGACAGGTGGTATAAAGATTAAGAGAAAAACGAAAAAGATGGAAGTATGAAAAGGAGAGGTTCTTTCCTCTCTCTCTCTGTCTGTCTCTCTATCTCTCTCTCAGAAATACGTATGCACGCGCGCGTACACACACACACACACAACACACACACACACACACACACACACACACACACACACTCTCTCTCTCACTCTCTCCCACTCACTCACTCACTCACTCACTCACTCACTCACTCACTCACTCACTCACTCACACACACACACACACACACACACACACACACACACACACACACACACACACACACACACACACACACACACAGCACTAACCTCCCCCTCCCCCATACACACACAGAGTCACACACACTGCATCACACACACATACACACACACATACACACACACATACACACCACTACCTCCCCCTCCACACACACACACACACACACACACACACACACACACACACACACACACCACTACCTCCCCCTCCACACACACACACACACACACACACACACACACACACACACACACACACACACCCTCCCACCCACACACCGGCTAAAAACCAAACAAGCTAACACAGGAAGCCAGGAACAAGCAAGCAAGGCAGACAGGCAGACATCTCCCATCAACGCCAACACACTCTTTTTCCTTCACAGTTTTCCCCATCATTCAGACCTCTCCTCTCAGCCTTCCCTGTTGTCACAGGCATCCTCTGTGTAACATGGGCACCACACACACACACACACACACACACACACACACACACACACACACACACACACACACACACTGTGCGCGCTCACCCTTTTTTTTCTTCTCCTTTCTTTTTTTTTTCTGTATGCCTCGCTTACTTTCTATTCATTTTTCAAAACTTCACATATGACTAACTTAAGGTAGGCGTCTGTTTCGGTAGCAGTCTTTGTTTTCACGATGTCTGGTTTACTTTGTTTTTCAATGACCACAGCTTCATTTGAAATGGACAGGGAGATGACGGGGCTATATTTTCTTTGTTCAGTTCTGTCTTTGACACTATCTGACATACAGTTTCTGTTTATTTCATTTTATTGATTTGCATTAAAAGAGAACGAGAGAGAGACAGAGTCAGAGACACAGAGACAGAGACAGAGAGACACACAAACAGAAGGATAGACAGACAGAGACAGACAGAGACAAAAAGCAAGAGAGAGACAGAGACAGAGAGAGTCTGTGAGACAGAGAGAGAAAGATGTTTTTCTACACCTAGTTATTGTTTTTTATGTCTGATGTTCTTTTGAATGGTAAAAAAACTTAAGATGTTTATTCTATACAGTTTTGGTTTACAGTTCCACTGACTGCTTATGTCCCCATCAAAACCAAAAAACTATCCACAGACAAAAGGCATAAAATTCCTATCACATTGTTATCTCTTTAGTCGTTCGGGATAAAAAGGCAGAAGAATGGACTAAGAACGCAGAAAATAGACAAGAACAAGGTAACAAGAAGAAAAGAAACAAGACAGAAACAAAGAGAGGGATAGAAAAGAGGAAATTCCTAGCATAGAATTTCCAGAAGGTGCAGATACCATTTATACTGACAGATCTCTGGCATAACCACAGGGGGGAAAAAAACTAGAAGTCCAAGATTCAGCACTTGACGAACTCTCCACAAATTGACAACACCCATTCATGTTTATTCATCATTTCAACAATTTCTCCCTCCCAGATACCCACCTTGCACTGGTCGAGCTGTCTGCGCACCTCGTGCGCCTCCTCGGCCACGGCCTCTGTGGCCCCCAGCCACTTCTCGTACCCCTCCACCAGCTCCCGCAGCGCAAACAGCTCGCAGTAGAACTTCTTGCTCTCAAAGCTGCGCTCCACCTGCCTCTGTGTGTCACCCAGAACCTTGCTCAGGCGCTCCCAGCGCTCCTCCACCTGCTGGATGGAGTGCCTCGTGCTCTCCTGGGACTCCCCGGCTGTAAAGGGAGTGTTGAAATATTGTGGGATGTTTTTTTTTGGGGGGGTGTTATGGTTTAGTGTTAGTGCTGTTGACTGTTATAAGGTAGGATAGAACTTGATGAAAATGATTGTGTAAGGCTTCATTTCTCTTTCTGACTTTGATGATGAAGTAATAATGTCAAGTTAAAGTTAAAGTCTGTCCCGAGCCATAAGGCTCATCAGGCCGGTGCTTATCCCGGTTTCTGTGGCGTTAAGCGACTGAGAGTCATAGACTCCCCCCTGGATAGGACGCCAGTCTATCGCAGGATTAACCCCCAACACAAGGTTGGTACCCCTTTTACACCTGGGTGGGGTGAGAAAATAGCCGTAAAGTGCCTTTTCCAAGGGCACAACGCCATAGCGGAATAGCTGGGATCGAACCCGCAACCTTTAGATTACAAGTACAACACCCTTACCACTAGGCCACAGCGGCGGCAATAATGTCTTAAGTTTACACATAATTATCATACCTTTTCTCGAGGCATACATGGGCTATGCTGTATGCAGTGACATCACCTCAATAACAGAAAAAAGGTAAAACTGAGCAGCTTGTTTTACTGTAGAACTGGCCTATATCTTTTGACTTTTACTTTCTTTTTAGTAAATAATATAAGAAATGAATTTTCAAATGAACGCATGCTTTCCCTGACAATAAACTTTTTTTTTACATATCATGATGATGACAATGATGATGATGTTGACATTGATAACCAAAAAAAAACAGGCCAAACATGATAATATCAACAATGATGATGATGATAACAATAACCATGATGTTGAAGATGTCAAAAAAGACTATCTGCATGTTTGATAAATAATAATACCACCCTGAACTAACCTTTCAGAGTGTGGAACTCTGAGAAGTTCTTACATTCAGACTATTATCACACTGTGTCACAACTCACCAATCTTCAGTTCAGTCAGTACTGTCACACTGTGTCACACTGTATCACAACACACTGTCACACTGTACCACAACACAATGTCACACTGCATCACAACACTGCATCACAACAGTGTGTCACAACTCACCAATCTTCAGTTCAGTGAGGACTGTCACACTGTATCACATTGTGTCACAACTCACCAATCTTCAGGACTGTCACACTGTATCACACTGTATCACGACACAGTGTCACACTGAATCACAACTCACCAATCTTCAGTTCAGTGAGGACTGTCACACTATATCACACTGTGTCACAACTCACCAATCTTCAGTTCTGTCAGGACTGTCACACTGTATCACACTGTGTCACGACTCACCAATCTTCAGTTCTGTCAGGACTGTCACACTGTATCACACTGTGTCACGACTCACCAATCTTCAGTTCTGTCAGGACTGTCACACTGTATCACACTGTGTCACGACTCACCAATCTTCAGTTCTGTCAGGACTGTCACACTGTATCCCACTGTGTCACGACTCACCAATCTTCAGTTCTGTCAGGACTGTCACACTGTATCACACTGTGTCACAACTCACCAATCTTCAGTTCTGTCAGGACTGTCACACTGTATCACACTGTATCACGACACAGTGTCACACTAAATCACAACTCACCAATCTTCAGTTCAGTCAGGACTCCTTTACCCAGGGTGACCACACGCTGCATGTCCATCTGATGAGCTCTGATGGAGTTCTCCGTGTCCTGAAAACACCATGTGTACACCATCCACACTGTGTTACATACAACACTGATAATATCAATGTTATAACTCTGACAATATCAATCACACTCCAATCCTGAAAACACCATGTGTACATTGTACACCAGTGTTACATACAACACTGATAACATCAATGTTATAACTCTGACAATATCAATCACACTCCAATCCTGAAAACACCATGTGTACATTGTACACCAGTGTTACATACAACAATGACAATATCAATGTTATAACTCTGACAATATCAATCACACTCCAATCCTGAAAACACCATGTGTACATTGTACACCAGTGTTACATACAACAATGACAATATCAATGTTATAACTCTGACAATATCAATCACACTCCAATCCTGAAAACACCCCATGTGTACACCACATTGTGTTTATATACAACACTGACAATATCAATCAATCAGGGTGGATGGACTGAATACCCTTGTGCTTAGAGCATCATACACATCATCTGAAGATAACTGAGGGCTGGGGGGTGAGCCTCTGAGGTGTCCTTTTTCTTGGCTAGAGCTTCGAGGTTCACCTATGGTGAAATTTTTGCATATGCGACCATTTTTGCCCACCATGAAGGTACCCACATTCCATCTTCAGGGAAGGTGTGAGTTTAAAGGGAAAGGTCAGTCAGGTAATATCAGTTATCTAAATAAAATATCTTCAATTCCACCCCTTTACTGGGAATATACACACAATACATCATCAAAAATCAGTTATTTTAAAATGCAGGGATACCACTGATGAAAAGAAAAAAATTGATAGCAACTACCACATGAACAAAAACAGTCATGGATATTTGAGGACATTCCATAAGTAATACTGGAAGACATGGCACAAGATAAGAGGCAATGATTTCCTCCTCATTTTTAAGAAGACATTCAACACTGGTGGCCAGATCTTGCGCAAACATTAAAACCCGTTCCGCTTTTCAGAAGAGTAGGCCATTGTGTGCCGGTGGGAACCGATGACAAAACTGAAAAAACTGCATACACACAATGGGACTGGATATAAACAAGCAAATGAATGCTTATTCCATTATCCTCAAAACAAAAGAGTTAAAAAAAGTTAAAGTCTGTCCCGAGCCTAAGGCTCATCAGGCCGGTGCTTATCCCGGTTTCTGTGGCGTTAAGCGACTGAGAGTCATAGACTCCCCCCCTGGATAGGACGCCAGTCTACCGCAGGGTTAACCCCCAACGGTATAAACTGTCCTCAAGGACTGTCTGACTGACCTGAATGAGGACGCGCTGTTCCTCCACAGTGAAGGGCTCCTGGGAGTTCTCGGCCACCAGAAGCTGCAGCGTGGACTCGGTGGAGGCGAACCAATCGCTGAGCTTCTTCAGCTCCATCTCAAACTCCATGCGCTGGGCAGACTCCACCTTGCGCTTCTTGGCCGAGGAAATGGTCGATGATGAGGACGACGACGAGGCCGCAGCCGCTGCTGCCTGGTTCTCTGGAGTTTCCTCCCCTGCTTCTTCCTCATACAGCTGGGAGATCTTGCTCAGCTCCACGCCTGAACTGGCAATCTGGAGACAGAGAGAGATGATGTTTTCTTCTGTTTTTTCCTTTTTGTGTGATTGTAACGGGAAAGTTACAGTTATGGTGGTGAGAGAAATAGTTCTGACTGCTGTAGTTACTTACTTCTGATTTTAGCAGATATGTAAAAAAAATAATAATAATTAAAAAAAAAATTTAACTGACAAAAAAATAGTAACTTTTTGTTGGCTCTGGGCATACAACAGAATGTACTGCAAAGTAGGGATGAGTGGTATAGGAATGTATGGGTGAATTTATCCACTGGATATATGTATAGCATAAATAATACGTCATCAGTGGAGATAAAAGGCATCAACATATACAACTAAACCTCCCCATATTATCTCACTACAAACCATACAGATAGAATTTTTATTTATTCAGGTGCCTATTAGTTTACCTGGTTGCTATGGAGCTCCATCATCTGCACCAGTTTTTCCCAGCGTTCCTGCAGAGTCTCCAGCAGAGCGGCGATGCGTGACACAGCAGCCTGACTGTCCACATAGCGCACGATGTGCTGACCACATTCGTTCAGAGCGTCAAAACGACGCACTTGTTCCCCCATGTCATTTTCTATAGCCTGCAATGGTATCATTGAACACATCTGGTTAAATATATATATTATATTTATATTATTAATATATATATATATATATATATATATATATATATATATATATATATATATATATATATATATACATTCCATATGTATTGTTATGCTCATATGCTTACACTGCACTGAAATTCTTCTACTAAAATTCTTGAATGCATCTAGGACAAATTGTATTTGATTACGTGTTAATAAAGTTCAGTTTAGTATTTTCTCCTCTTTTTTTTTTTTGGGGGGGGGGAGGGGTAGGGGGAGGGAGAGAGGGATGAAAAAATTCATTGTGCTTATTCTATTACCCTCATCAAATAAAATTTTATCATTATTTCATTCCGTTAGCGTTATGTAGTCTTCTTCACTCCCCATATATTTAACACAAATACATGCATACACTATTATCACTGTTATTACTTACACTCACATAATTCTCCTTCTTTCTCACCCCCCCCCCCCCATCCCACCTCTCCTTCCTCCATCCACACACACACACACACACACACACACACAACACACACACACACACACACACACACCCCACTGACCTTGAGATGTTTGACCTGCACGATGACCTGGTCGGGGTCAGAGAGGTCGGTGTGACCCATGTTGGTGAGGACGGTCTCCTTGTCGTGCAGCCAGACGCTGAACTTGGTCTGTTCGTCGGTGAACTGCTGCAGACGCAGCAACACCTCCTGCAGCACCACCCACTGGTCCTCCGTCCACCGACACACCCCCGCCCACCGCGACCCCAACCGCTCCAACTGCTTCTCCATCGCCAGACACGCCGCTGGGGAGGGAATGGTGTGTTATGTGATTATTGTAGTGTGAAGTCATAGTGTATTGTAATGTTGGGTCATTGTGTTATGTAACATACTGTGATGTACATTGTGTAATGTGCTGTGGGGTGGTTTGTGATGTTATGAAGTGTGGTGTAATGTGGTGTCACAATGTTGTGTAGTGTATTGTGGTGTGATGTTATAATGTTATGTAATACATTGTAATTTGAGTGTTATAAGGTTATGTAATCTATTGTGATGTGGGGTCATAATGTTGTGTAGTGTGCTGTAAACAATGTTATGTAATGTGTTGTAGGGTTTGTCATAATGTTATGTAATGTATGGTGATGCCCCAGTGTTGTGTAATATGTTGTGATGTGAGGTCATAATGTTGTGTAATGTATTGTAAGGTCACACATGCGCGCGCGCGTGCACACACACACACTCACACACACACACACACACACACACACACCTACACACACAGCCAAACACACACACACACACACACAATCAACACCCCCCCCCCCCCACACACACACACACACACCTACACACACAGCCACACAGCCCACACACACACACACACACACACACACACACACACACACACACACACACACACACACACACACAATCAACACACACACACACCCAAACACACACACACACACACACACACACACCCTCACTACCACCCCCCTGCTGTGGTGCTAGTTGTTACCTCCACTGTCAGCATTGGAGTCATCCACCACCACCACCATGTGCTGCAAACTGTCCACACGCTTCTGTTCTGCTTCCAGGGACTGCTGGATCAACTGAAACACCAACATCACACAATGCGTCAGTCAACCGCTTGCAATGCAACGTGTCATGAAAACAGTTAAGAAAAATTCAACTGCCACATTTTTTTTTTTCCAGAGTTTAGTCCTGTGTGCGAAATCACACACATCTTGTACTAATGTAAAAATCTGTTCCACTTTTCAGAAGAGTGGGCCATTTTGTGCCAGTGAGAATGGATGAAAACTAAAATATTTAAGCCACATGCGCACAAGGACTGGATGTAACAAAGCACACAAGTACTTATTCCATTATACTCAAAATAAAAGAATTTTTTATTTTTTTAAACGAGTAAATAGTGCTGATTCCATTACCTTCAAAATAAATGAATGAACAAATAAATTAAAGAAGAGATGAACAGTGTTTATTTCATTATCCTCAAAATAAAAGAATAAATGAATAAATAAAATAAGAGATAAATAGATACCCTTTACTCTGTCCCTTTAATCTCCCTCCCCCCCACCCCCTCTCTCTCTCTCTGTTTCTCCCCCCCCCCTCTTTCTCTCTCTCCCTCTCTCCCCCCCCCCCCTATCTCTCTCTCTATCTCTCCTCTCTCTCTCCCCCCCCTCTCTCTCCTTCACTCCCTCCCCCCTCTCCTCTCTCTCTTCCCCGCTCTCCTCTCTCTCTTCCCCCCTCCCTCTCTCTCTCTTTCTCTTCCTCTCTCTCCCTCCCTCCTTCCCTCCCCCTCCCTCCCCTCTCTCTCCCTCCCTCCTTCCCTCCCCCTCCCCCCTCTCTCTCTCCCTCCCCGCTCTCCCTCCCCCTCTCCCTCCCTCCCCCTCTCTCCCCCCCTCTCTCTCTCACCTTGTGGTCCTCCACCTGTTGTTTGATGGTGTCCAGGTCAGCGGCCACCATCCTCTCCCTCCCTCCCTCCCCCTCTCTCTCCCCCCTCTCTCTCCCTCCCTCCCCCCTCCCCCTAAACCCCCTACCCTCCCCATCTCCCCCACCTTGTGGTCCTCCACCTGTTGTTTGATGGTGTCCAGGTCAGCGGCCACCATCCTCTCCCTCTCTCCCTCCCTCTCCCTCCCCCCTCTCTCCCTCTCCATCCCTCCCTCTCTCTCCCCCTCCCTCTCTCTCCCCCCTCTCCCCCTCCCCTCCCCCTCCCCCCTCCCCATCTCCCCCTCTGTCTCACCTTGTGGTCTTCCACCTGTTGTTTGATGGTGTCCAGGTCGGCGGCCACAGGTTCCTGCCGGTTGATGCGGTCCTCCATGCTGGTCAGCCACGCCCCAAGGTCGTCCAACTGCTGCTGCTGCAACGCCATCAGCACCTGCTGCAACCTGCAACAGTGCACACCACCATCTGGGCTGTGAGTCACTGTGCTGTGTGCTCTGTGTGTTTTGTATTTTAGAACCACTTTATGTCACAGCAGATTTCTCAGCCTGCAACAGTGGACAG
>CM060327.1:6560829-6568329 GCA_030674155.1 Stramonita haemastoma | reverse complement strand
TGATAGGATAGTGTGTGTGTCGTGTCATGTCGGGTCGTGTCATGTCTGTGTCGTGTCTGTGTGGTGTGTGTATAGTGTGTGTGTGTAGTGTGTGTGTGTGTGTGTGTGTGTGTGTGTGTGTGTGTGTGTGTGTGTGTGTGTGTGGTGTGTGTGTGGTGTGTGTGGTGGGTGGGTTGTGTGTGTGTGTGTGTGTGTGTGTGTGTGTGTGTGTGTGTGTGTGTGTGTGTGTGTGTGTGTGTGTGTGTGTGTGTGTGGGTGGGTGGGTGGGTGGGTGGGTGGGTGTGTGTAGTGTAGTGTAGTGTAGTGTAGTGTAGTGTAGTGTAGTGTAACGTAGTGTAACGTAGTGTAACGTAGTGTAACGTAGTGTAACGTAGTGTAACGTAGTGTAGTGTAGTGTAATGCAGTGTAGTGTAGTGGGGGGGAGGGGGTATGTGTGCGTGTGTATGTGCACATGCATGTATGTTCATGTGCATATGTGCACGCTGATATACATATTTGTAAGCGGAGTGACTGGTGGGGGCATGTACATGTGTATGAATATCTTTGTACCAGTGTGTTTGTGGTATATGCTTGTAAATCGTATGCATGCATGTCTGGGTGCTTGCTTGCATGGTTCCTGCATATATGGGTGAATCCAAATGCAACCTCCTATGTTATCATAGTCACATATTATTAACCGTCATCAGATCAACCATCACTTTTATGCAGATGACTCTCAGATTCTAAGCAGTGATACACCTGAAAACCTGCCTTCTCTCTTGACAAATATGTCATACTGCCTTCAAGATATCCAAAACTGGATGATACAGAATTACAATTAAACGCAGATAAAACCGAATCCATGCTTGTAGGGACCAAACACAAACTGTCTTTTATCACAACAACTTCAATAGAATTCGGCAATACGTCAGTCCCTCTATCCAGTGCTGTAAAGTATCTAGGAGTCGTCATTGACAACACACTCTCCATGCAAAAATTCATCACCCAGACCTGTCAGTCATGCTACTATCAACTACGGCGTATTAGTGCAATTCGAAAGTACCTGTCCACTGATGCAACATCCAAACTAGTCACTTCTCTTATTCTTTCACGTCTGGACTATTGCAATTCTCTTTTGGCTGGTCTGCCAGCATCATCTATCCACTCTCTCCAACGTATACAAAACTCTGCAGCTCGACTGGTCCTCAGAAAGAAAAAATCGGAGCACATTACTCCTCTCTTGCAATCTCTCCACTGGCTGCCTGTGCCACAGAGAGTTAACTACAAGATCAGTACTCTCTGTTATAAATGTCTCCACAAAACAGCACCCTCCTACCTCTGTGAATGTCTTCACGTGTACACACCTTCTCGTTCCCTCCGCTCGGCTGCAGATACCTTATCCTTAAAAATTCCGAGATTCAACCTATCTACCGTTGGCCGCCGCTCTTTCTCTATTTCTGGTCCATCAATCTGGAATGACCTCCCTCTCTCCCTTCGGCAGAAGCCTACATATGACACTTTTAAATCCAACCTCAAGACACACTTGTTTCAAACCTAAGATTTTTGTCTTCTGTTTTCATCTCCTATTTGTCCCTGCCTTCAACATTTGAAATTCCATTCACCCTGTCAAAATGTATAACCTCTATAAGTGTGTGTGTGTGTGTGTGTGTGTGTGTGTGTGTGTGTGTGTGTGTGTGTGTGTGTGTGTGTGTGTGTGTGTGTGTGCGCGCGCGCGCGCACACGCGTGTGTGTGCTTTCGAATTTGCTAGAATTATTTATTGTCATTGGTTGTTTGTTGTGAGGGTCGAGTGCAAGCGCTTTGATTTGTTTTTACAAGATATAGCACTATATAAATTCCATGTATTATTATTATTATTATTATTATTATTATTATTATTATTATTATTATTATCATATGTACATGAACTCCTCATAGGCCATAATGTGTTGTGCCCCAGCAAGGCTGGCCACTACACAACAAAACATAAGTATGCTACAATCCTGCCCGCTACTCAAGGTACTTGAAAAAAAATCTGGCCTGACCCCACCCCACTGTGCAAGAAGCCCTACAGCAATTTTATTTCTTTATTTATTCTTTTATATCAAAGATAATGGAATAAACACTCATGTGCTTTTTTACATCCAGTCCCCATGTGTATGCAGTTTTGTAAATGTCATCTGTTCCCACCAGCACACAATAGCCTTCTCTTACAAAAAGCGGAACAGGATTTAACATGTGCGCAAGCTGTTCTGCATGTGTTCTGCTGCCTTCATGTCCATCTCACAAATGGAAAAAATATACAACAAAAAAAGAAAGAAATTTATCTTTTAATTTCTGATTTTTGTTTTGAGACGACCATGACAACTAATAATGACTACAGTAGGCCCTACAAGATCCTCCTTGCAGATTCCAGGGGTCTGTCAGTATAACAAGCATTCCCACCTCCTGGAAGTTCAGTGCAACAAATTCCCTCTTTTCTATCCCCTCTTTGTTTCTGCCATGTTCTTTTTCTTCGTGTCTCCTACTTCCTGTATATTTTTTGCCTTCTTGGTCCATTCTCCTGCATTTTTTCCAGAAAGACTTAAAACTTTTAAGATAACAGTTCTCTCCATTGTAAAAGTCAGATGCAGATGTGCTGGGCCTGACTTGTCAGGTGCTTAACGACAGCACAATGCATTTTTGTTCATATGGCAGAAAACAGTAGTTGCTGTCTGAGCGTTTGAAGAAGAAGGAGAATCTAGAAGACCCTCTAAAAGATGGTTTTTCTGTTCCTCTAACTCATTTAACTGTTCTGTCCATAACCAACAAGAACAAGTTAATGACAAAGAAACTTTTCAAACAAGCTTATTCACTTTTATGAATGTGTGAAGATTAACACTCTGGCAGGTTTTACAAGGAATAAAAAAGAAAAGTTAATAAATGATGATGATAAATGACAATGATGATGACAACATATAGCACTTAGTTACTGATAAGAACTGAAAGAACAATTTCATAGATTCAAGGAAAGGAAATCAATAGCTCTAACCACTCAGCAAATCAACCTTCTGCCCACAAAGCAACATCTATTCTATGCAGATGTCACATGCGACAAAACGTCCTGTACAAAATCAATATTCTTCTCCAAAAGAAATTTGCCACAGGCCTTTTCTCCCTTATGTATTGTCAACTGGTAAAGAAAACTCATGATATTGACTGGTTAGCATATACATTAACCTATATTTCCATAATCACACTTTCATATATAAACAGTCATGAGCATGCAAGCATGAAAAGTATAAATATGTGTATGCTCACAAGTAAGTCCCATGTACACATCCAGTACAAGTGCACACACATGCACAGGCACATATACACATACATATACACACACACACACACACACACACACACACGCACGCACACGCGCACGCACGCACGCACGCACGCACGACGCACAGGCAGAAAGAAGTATGCAATACAACATACACCCACACAGGCTCAAGTCAACACTAAAACACTAACATACAAACACTATCACACACACATACACCTTGTTAACTTGAGCATGTGTGGGTGTATGTTGTATTGTATACTACTTTCTGCCGTGTGTGTGTGTGTGTGTGTGTGTGTGTGTGTGTGTGTGTGTGTGTGTGGTGTGTGTGTGTGTGTGTGAGTGTGGTGTGAGTGTGCGTGTGTGTGTGCATGCATGGTGTGTGTGTGTGCATGGGTGCATGCATGTGTGTGTATGTGCATGGGTGCATGCATGCATGTGTGTGTGTAAGAGCGTACTTACATCAACTAGCAAATGTCAGTGAGTAAACTATGAATACTAAAGGTCTCTCTGTGTGTCTGCATGCACATGTTCATTTGGTGTGTGTGTGTGTGTGTGTGGTGTGTTGTGTGGTGTGTGTGTGTTGTGTGTGTGTGTGTGTGTGTGTGTGTGTGTGTGTGTGTGTGTGTGTCGTGTGCGTATGCGTGCGTGCATGTGTGTGTGCATGCCTGCAGGTGTGCATGTGTATGTGCATGCATGATGTGTATGTGCGTGCATGCGTGTGTGCATGTGTGTGTGCATATTGACTCAGATGTACAGAATCCTTATCACATATGCCTTACACAAACTGTAGGAGTGGTGAGGGTGTTTAGGTTCTTGTCCCTGAAGATCCAGAGAGGGGGTGGGATAAAGATATAGATATAAAAAAAAGGTAATGTGTTTCTTCAGCACAAAGGGCCTTTCAGCCTGGGTACAATACAGGCCTGTACACCCATTCACCTACATACCTTCCTTTCTTCTTTTAAAAACACAAAATGTTGCACTGTTTGTTGTTATTATCAATATGTCCAGACAACTACTTTCTGTTATGACAGCATCTGTGATGATTACTATTCTGACGATATTTTCATTCCTCAGTATTCCTTAGAAGGTGTCCCTGCGTGCAAAATGTTCTATAGGTGCCACATCACTTCTGCTGAGAAATGCACTGACTACATGCTTCATTAAATGACTTGGTTTGACTTTTCCCAAAGTTTTTATAACAGTGACCGGGGTTGCGCACTGAATTTTTCAGTGATTTGGGCAAGTTGAAGTTACAGGAGTCCATCCCTCTCAAGGTAGCTGGGTGCATGCTGGGTATGTTTGTGTCATCCATTCAATGATCATAGATGGCCTACTCTGATAGAAAATGAATGGAATTATAGAATGTGTCGGTTTCAAATCTTAGTTTACGTTTCTTCACAAAACTGTGAGCTAGATCTTCTGTATGCGTTAGCGCACATAATGTCAGTATATACTTATATGTGAAGGAGTTTGGGGGCAGTGAAGTCATATCATTGCTGTCAGTGACCATCCGGTAAGGACTTTGATGCTTGAACCACAAGAATATAATATCTATCCTGCCTAGCAAACGTTTTACCCGATGGACTGGCAAAGCCTCAAAAGCAAGCTGGGTGTCTGAGAGTTGCCACAAGCTGACAGTCAATAGTTCTGTCATATTTTCAGTATTGACTGTAATGGTTCAATCCCTATTAGACAAGCATCCACAGATGACAATTTACAAACTGCATACCACGGGGACGGATAAAAAAAGCACATGACTGCTTATTCTGTTATCCTCGATATAAAAGAATAAATAAATAAATAAAAAATAAACTACGGCACCAAGTTTACAATGCGCACACAAGAAAATGTCAATATGCAACACTGCATGTATCTGTATTTCTCAGGCCTGGCTGACACTGAGATTAAAGGTAATCACAGGTAATGTACACCCATGTCAGGTATTCATAAGCTGAACAGAACCTCCAGTTCC
The DNA here is from genome assembly GCA_030674155.1 of Stramonita haemastoma. Lineage (NCBI taxonomy): Eukaryota > Metazoa > Mollusca > Gastropoda > Neogastropoda > Muricidae > Stramonita > Stramonita haemastoma. Next base: position 6,563,061 of record CM060327.1, on the reverse strand, counting down.
TGTCATCTTCACAGATTTTCAGGTAATACAGAACATTTATTTTTCTTTACTTTTTAAAATCTCAGAGTTCTACACTCAACAGAAAAATATCTGAAAAAAGAAAGGGTACAGTAAAAGTGCTAAAGTCTGGCACTGTTGATAAATACACCCTAACCCTGAACTTTCTATTTTAGACAGAAGTCTATTTCGGATTGGGGCTCAACAACAGCTTTCCACACCTTGCTCCATCAACAGCACTGGTAGGTGTAGTACACCCTCAGTCACTTATCTGGCACTGCAGATGGTACTTCACTTGTACTTTCCACTTCACTGCACGCACTAACTCCCTCTCTCTGGGGAAACAACGCCTGAATTTATCAACTCCACCTCAACAGCAGCTTGTTTGTTTATTTCTGATTATTCCTGGTCTTTCTTCCTCAACCAAAACACCTGTCCGATCACTGACACCTACCTTCCTTCCTCTCCTCTACCTTCTTCTCTACCTCCCTCCCCTATTCTCTACCCCTTTTCTTCACCTTTCTTCAGAATCAGAACCATAATATCTCTTACAGGAAGACATCTACATACTGACTCACATCAGTCAAAGCAATACTCAATATTCATTTCATCAAAAATCCCCATCTTTTTTCTCTTGGAAACATCTTTATAGATGAGGAGGCAAATTTTCTGACATCTCTTCAAATGATAAACTTTCGACAAGCAGAGTTTTTCTTTAGTGACCAAAAAAAAAAAAGAAAAATCCAAGCCCATAAATCTTCACTCATACTTTACCATCTAGTATAACCAGGGTGGTGTAGGCCAGATGGATTTATCTGCCCACACTGACAGCCCCTTGTGGAACCCGACTCAGACTATCTACCCTGCCTCCAAACACAGCACCTGTTTCACTCATTTGCCAACAACTCCCCTCCCTCCCGATAAGTAGACAGTGCTCTGACCCTTCACCTAAAGACTTCATCCCACCATGGCTTAAGTACTTCTTTGAACCAGCATCTGCTTGTAACAATCCCCATTTTTCCCTTCCTTAAGATCTCATCCTTTGGGCAGACCCCCCAAACCTGCGCCATTACTTACCCACTTAGCCCTTGGTACCTATTGACCTCCCACTGCTCCTTACCTGTTCTTCTTTGACCTTAACCTTCTTTAGTTTAACCTTCTCCCTGCCATGTATGCTGTTCAAGATTTGCAGTCACGTGTATCAACCCTGTGTGTATGCTTTCTCTGTTTGGGGTTGTAAAGTTTATCAAATCTAAACCAAAATGAACACTGACAAAGTAAACCTAAATGAAGACACCAGTGTCTTAGGACAACAATAAATGATAATGCTGACATACATAACCAAAACAAAGACATTGCTCAGCAACATTTCAGTTACCTCATGTTGGTTGAACTGATCCTTGACCCCGCTGACAAGGTCCGAGATGGGGGGCTGTCGTCCATGGCCTCCTCAGCCTCCAGGAGCCAGGTGAGCACACTCTCCAGGGCGTCCTGGTAAGACACCAGCTCTGCAGAGCCCCCTGACCCCACACCCGCCATGGCTGACACTCCCTCACTGCTCACTGACGTCAGCCCCTGCAAACAGAACAGTGCCCAGTGTTCAGGACAATGACTGATGGTAATGTAAAGTTGATATTGTTGGTATGCCTTGGGACATGATCTATAATGGACATGCTAAAAAAGCTCCTTGAATACCCATTGAGAAATGGAAATGGATGGATATAAAAACAAACAAAATGATGGATCAATAACAGTACAATATAGTATCAAAATACTACCATGCAATACAATGTAGTGTAGAGTATACAATCATCATTATCATATATAACTTGTACACACACACACACACACAACACACACACACACACACACACACACACACACACACACACACACACACACACCACACACACACACACACACACACACACAAATACCATCATTATCATAATTTATCAAGTATCTCAAGTAAAAAAAAAAAAAAAAAAAAAAAAAAAAAATTTCCCTTGAGTAAGTGGACATCATGATCATCTCCTTTTCTGTTCCAGCAACGAGCAATTGAAGGCTTTAGTATCCCTGAATTCATTAAAAAAAAAAAAAAATTCCATAGATCTATATAGACAAAGTGATAACCCCTACACCTGATTCCCTGATTCAGTCACTCTGCCCCTGTGGCTCAGCTATGTCTGTCATCAACAGGAGAACTAACTTGCTTTGTTTATCAGGTCCCAGGGG
>CM060327.1:6543329-6555829 GCA_030674155.1 Stramonita haemastoma | reverse complement strand
TGTGCTGGGTGTGAAACTTTTCCTCACAGGTGGATGACTTTATGTGTGCTGGTGTACCATGAGTTGTCATCACAATTTCACATTCAATTAAATCATTGCTCTCCTGCATGAGTAAAAACTCATGGCGTTTCCATCCTCAGCTTTTACTTTGGGGCTCCAGAGCTGATGGCATGTAGACCTGAATACTTGCTCCCTGTGCCTGTGGATTTACTGTGACTGTGAGCAACTGAGTCCATCTCTTTTCCAGATGTTTTCTTCTGGGGTTTTCTGATGACGGTGTATCTAGTAGTAGTATGTCCAAGGTTGTTGCATCCTGCCAGCTGCACCCTTATCTCTGGTGATTGTGGTACACACACACACACACACACACACACACACACACACACACACACACACACACACACCACACACACACCCACCTCCCCCCCCCCCTCCCAATTTTTGGGCAACAAAACAAAACAAACACCAAAAAAATGTGCCACATAATCTTAGACTCAGTCAAAATGGTTCACTGGGAAACTGTACAGAAACTATAAACAACGATTTCTGGACGACGTATCTTGAATCGTACGAGTCCGTTGCTTTACTGTTTCTTGTGACCGCTATCACCCCTCCCCCCTCTCTCCACTCTCTCCATCTCATTCACATACGCGACACTTGACACGCGTCTACTCACGGATCAATTAGCAATGTCGTCTGCTTCGCCAACCAACTCGCCGCTTACCCGCTGCTCCGGCGGTCTAATCCCCACGTTAGGAGGAGGAACACAAAACAAACAGAAAGCACGCCGACATCTTGAAGGCTTCTGTACACACAAGTGTGTCAGCTCTGCTGGTTAGATTGAAGGTTGCAGGGCACGAAATAAGCGATCACAATACACAAGGTTTCAACGTTTTGTTTGATCGACAGCACCCGTTACTTTGCGTTCGGTTGTGGAGGCCCCGAGTGCGCCAAGTGTAATTGTTAGGCCCCCTAACGAAGTTTCATTATCATCTGAACGATATCCGCATCACTTTTCTTCTTCAGTAAAATCGTGAACAAACCAAACACATTTTCAGACTGCAACACATATCTGATCTGTTATGAAGATGATCCACTGCACATGGGAGTCCCAGCTAGGTCTACTTTTTCTTTTCGAAGTCTTCGTCTGTACTCCTTTATCTGCGCCATGGGCAAAGGTAGACAACTCTAAGGACTTTCGCTATCGTATTACAGAATTGTGTAGGCCTACACACCAACTTCTCATCCTGTGTGTACAGTTTACGGTCGCACAACGAATCCCAGGTGTGATGAGCGAGACAAAGCCTATTCTGGGTGACCCCCAGAGTGTTTAGCTGGGGAACACCCAACAACAACGTTTGTGTGTTGTGACTGAGACTGAAACCCTTCTCTGTTATTGTCGTTGACAGGCCTATTGAGTAACGGCAGACAGGAGGGAGGAAGAAAGGAAAGGGGGCTGTGGTGACGGGTGATCTGATAGAGGCTGACTGATGGGATGGGTTGGTGTCAGATACTCACATTATGATTATGTTACAATGTAATTCTTTTCCTTTAGGCACTATTTCTCGGCTGTCAGGAAGTACTCGACTATGAAATCAACTTTAATTTCACAATATCAACTAAATCGGTCTAATCTTTTTGTTGACGAAAAGTTCAAACACACTTTCTCATACAGTTATTTAGTGGTGGTGGTGGTGGTGGTGGTGGTGGTGGTGGTGGTGGTGGTGGTGGTGTGTGTGTGTGTGTGTGTGTGTGTGTGTGTGTGTGTGTGTGTGCGCGCGCGCGCGCGCGCGCGCGCGCGATATGTGTGTGAATGCGTGCACGCGTGCGTGTGTGAATAGACGTGAGAAAAAGACAGACAGGTCAAGTTTTCTGTGTGTCTGCAGCTATTATGTGGGTGTGTGACATATCACAGGAGATAATACACAGAGTAGGAAACCACGGTGAGGGAAAGTGGGGGGGGGGGGGGGGGGTAATGACAGAAAAGTGATGCGTCTCCGGAGGGAGATAGGGGTGACCCAAACTGTAACTGATAAAACAATTCAATCATTCCATAGAGTTTGAAATAAGATTATTTGATCGATCAAGTGCTGTACGAAATTACGAATACTTGCAAACTTTAACTTGCAGATAACTGAGAGAGGGGGGGGAGGGGGAGTCTGTAATCAAAATCTACTACAGACCATCCATTTCTCCCCACAGCCACAGTTTGGCACGGTGAATATATAGAGAATGTGGGGACACGACTGGAGCTGACTGGCATCCCTATCCTCCGCCTTAAACCTCTCCTTTCCCTGTCTAGTTTTAAAAAGTAATAGGAAGGAGATGATGGTGTGTGTGTGTGTGTGTGCGTGTGTGCGCGCGCGCGCGCGCGCGCGTGTGTGTGTGTGTGTGTGTGTGTGTGTGTGTGTGTGTGTTTGGGGGTGGGGGTATATGTGTGCATGTGCAGCTGGCGTTTTATGTCAGTGTCGCACTTTCAAGTTAATGGATGCACCGATATGTGTGGCTCTGTGTGTATGTTTACGCGCGTTCGTGAGTGTGTGTATTTATGTGTGTCTGTCCGTCCGTCTGTCAATCCGTGTGTGTGGTGTGTGTGGTGTGTGTGTGTGTGTGTGTGTGTGTGTGTGTGTGTGTGTGTACGCGCCTGGCAGTGTGTGTGTGTGTCCAATTCAGGATATGTCTAGTCTGTTACAGTTTGTCGATCTCTTGTTCACACACAAGCCCCCCCCCCCCCCCCCCCCCCCCCACACCACACACACACACACACACCAGTGCGTGTGTCGTTCAATTTTAAAGTGCATACATTTGGCTAGCGATAAGTTGTTACATGTGGGCAATTACGTTTATTCTCCGTGTCCGTGTCAAAGAGGTAAATGTGCCACACGTGCAACACAGTGCTCGTGCACACACCCACGCCTTTATTCCTTTCAACAATGCGACAATGTGTGCGGTAATATACTGGCAATTTACAATGTGTGTGGTTATGTTATGTATGTGGACGTGTTCAACTGACACTACATACGTACGTTCTACTAAGCCCATCTAGGAACACTCGGCTTTGAGGAAACTCAGTAGGCCTACACTTTATTGATGGACTACGCCTCGAGCCAAACATAATAAACGGTGGAAAGTCAGTCGGAGCGTATTACCGTTAAGTCTTTCAAAGCCGACGGTGTCTGGGAAAAAAACCCATCCACCTTTTCACTTTTGTCAGTCATGTCGTGAGAAGATTCAATTTATTTTTGGTCATTGAAACTTTGAAGTAAACTTCTAATGTTTTGGAGATGAGCTTGTCCTTTCTTCATACTGAGGACATGTGGGCATTGGCTGGACTTGTGACTGAAATGTACACTGAGTGGGACGGGGTTTAATTATCTAATCAAACCTCTCTCTCTGTCTCTGTCTCTCTCTCTCTTCCCCCCCCCCCCCCCCTCTCTCTGTCTCTCTCTCTCTCTCTGGAGTCACCACACACACACACACACACACACACACACACACACACACACACACACACACACGAGGTTGGGAAATTGAAATAGGGTGTTTTCAAAATCAAAAAGGAATAGTTTCTAAATAAAATGCACGCAAATGTCTAACCAATGTTGAACCCCGGCATTCTACAATAGCTGCAGACAGCTACAGTATTTATAACCATAGCGCCAGGACAAGTAAAATCCCCATGTCCAAGGAAGTTATCCTGTAGATCTACATCTACTGCTGTCTCAGTGACCGAGAAGTCTAACGTGAATCGGTACAACTCACTGGATGAAGTGAATGTGAGTCGCCATAAAGACATGAACCATCATGAGAATCTCCTACGTTTTTCTTCAGTACATGGTGTCTAATGAAGATGACAGTGACAATGCTGCTGCTCCCACTATGTATAAGACTGTATGACAGGAGCTGTGACAAACGCTTTCTTTCACAATAAATTTCCCAGAACAAACCCGGTCTTAGACATCCAGACACTTGCAACAAATGATCATCACTCTAAACTTCACACCAGTAGGGTGGGTCTTCCTTCACTGCGTGATTTCAGTCTGTTCTACTAAGCTCATGGCAAACTGGTTCTCAAGAGGATCTGGCCAACATCAAACAAAAATCTCATAAGGTTACAGCTACCTCTAATAGGGGATCATCTCCCCTTTCCCCCAGCTTATCGCTTCCTGACAACCCGTTAGTCGAGCTCCAAGGCTGTACTGCTGGCTGGCGTTTCCACGGAATGTTGGCTCTAAATTCTCGCTTGTTCTAACGGAACAGTGGCAACGCAGTGTTACGTACTCGTGCCAGTAATTACTTTTTGTGTGTGTGGAACTGAAGCCAGGTTCCAAAACACTAGGCCTACCTACGTTTCCCATCCACCATCTCTCCACCCTTTCCTTCTCCCCTTCTCTTCACTTCTCTTTCAGCATTAGTCTGAAAAAAGACCGGTTTAATACTTTGATAGATGTGATAGACAAATCGGGGAGAGGGGGAGAGTGTGTGTTGGGAGAGGAGGAGGGGAGGGTAGATAAAGATTGCGACGGGCAGAAAGCCTGGCTGAGACGTGAGGTGTAAAGGTATCGAGGTTTAGATTCGTAGTGTTGAAGATGTAAAGGATTTACAGTACTGATTTATTCCTTTTTCTCGACTCAATCGATCCCTCTCCCGCTTCCTGCATTTACTCTTACACACACACACACACACACACACACACACACACACACACACACACACACACACACACACACACACACACAACTCTCTCTCTCTCTCTCTCTCTCTCTCTCTCTCTCTCTCTCTCTCTCTCTCTCTCTCTCTCTCTCTCTCTCTCTCTCTCTCTCTCTTTATCAACCGCCCTACACTTCAGATTCAAGAGCAGGTACTTTTCGGCTTTGTCTCAGTTTTCCTCGCTTTATGCCATTAGGTCTCGCTTCGCTCTGTCAGAGATATCATTTGCTACTTTAAGTGTTCCAACAACTTTGCTATATAGCCAACATTTCAATCTTCATGGGCTTTCAGGTCGGCTTCTGTTCTGAATTTCAGCGTTGTCTGTTTTCCTAAAAACAATTTATTGATTCAGTCTCACACCCTTCAGCATATATCATCGCTCTCGCTCTCTCTGTACGAGCTTTCGTTTATCATACAATTTTTCGTCACAGAGAGACATTTACATAAATTTGTCCATTTGGCCCTTTTAAGTTAAAGTGACAGCTGTGTAGAAGAAAAAGTCTGATACAAATCCTTGATGTGTACAGGAAAGCAGACGATTTTTTGGACAACATAGTACATTCATCTATATGCATGGCAGCGTGGAAAACATACACAAACAGTGATATGACATGACCCCAAAACCTAACGATACAACAGCCTTAGGCCTAGTGCTTTATCTTAAGAGTGGCTGAAGCACTAGCATTTGAAGAGGGATATGGGCAAAGTCTAAGTCACAAAGAAAACGGGGGGGGGGGGGGGGGAGGGAGGGGGGGTATGAGGCAGGCAAGCAAGACCAAAAGACAAAGACATAAAGACCTTCCTAGAATCTAAAATCGGCCGGGGGGGGGGGGGGGAGGGGGAGGGGGGTAGTAGTATAGTAGTAGGCACCCATCAGTCTCGGAAGACTATGGAGTTGCGCTCTAGTCTTTAGAGAGCAAAGCCTGGGCAAGTATGTATGGAGGGCAAGCTGTTACCCATGCAGCAGACCCCCCCCCCCCCCCTCTCCACGGCACTGGAATGATCCATTGGAAGGGCATTGACCGATACGAATGGTTCCAGTACCGTCGCAGGAGCCACCAGAACGTTGCCATATACCTACAGCCCCGAGCCGCTCTGGGACTCCAACTCCCCGATTTTTCCTCAGGGATGGTGTCTAAACACGACACCTGTGTGCATGCTGGTTTGTTATAATTTTGTCATCCGCTCCTACTGGCACACGATGGCCTACTCTTCCGAAAGGTGGAACGGGGTTTTAACGTGTGCGCAAGATGTTCTGCGTGCATTCGCACACGGGGCCTCGGTTTCGAGTCTCATCCGAATGACTGACATTCAGTTCGTTTTTCGTCAAACTGGAAGAAAGGGCGAGGCTGTGTACGAACCAGAAATCAAAGATTTACATATTGGCAGGCGAACGTCTTAACCATCCTGCCACCGTCCTTCCTTCCTTCCGTCCCCGTCCGGAGGGGGGAGTAGCCAAAGAAAACGGGTATGAAATCCTATTGGCAAAACAACACTGCGCTACTAATACACAGAGGTACTTGTTGCTCAGAATCACACACCTTCTCTCATCATATGCCCCCACACCCACCCATCTCCTTCCAATCTCTCGCCACAGTCGTTTTTACCGTTACCTGTCACGTCCTACCCAAGTATTAAACCATTTTATTTCAGGCTGAAAGAGGATGGGGAGAAGATGGGGGAAATACAGTGGGAAGGGGGCAGGGGTGGGGGTGGGGGTGCTGTTGGACTGAGGGAACAGTATTTTTGGCTTCAGTCCCTGTACCTGTGTTTGGGGCTGTGCTGTGCGTGTTACAAGCGATAGAAGACGTAACGTGCTCCTGATATATTTTCCTGACAATCTGCAACACGCAGCACTGACACTCGTATGAAGACTGATATGCTTGACAAGCATGGTTAACTACATTCTTTTCGTCGGTTTTCGCTTCTGTCTTCCCATTGTTTTGTTACCTTTCGTTTTCGTTTGTGTGTTTCTATGTCTATGTGGCATCTCTCTCTCTCTCTCTCTCTCTCTCTCTCTCTCTCTCTCTCTCTCTCTCTCTCTCTCTCTCTCTCTCTCTCTTCTATCTATCTATCTATTCTATCTATCTATCTCTATTTCCTGCTCTGCTCTGCGCGCGCGCGCGCGCGCGCGCGCGCGCGCGGTGTGTGTGTGTGTGTGTGTGTGTGTGTGTGTGTGTGTGTGTGTGTGTGTGTGTGTGTGTGTGTGTGTGCGCGGTGCCGCGCGTGTGCGTGTGCGTGCATGTGCGTGCATATTGAAGTACTGCGAATAAATCACAGTCTGTTTTGTTTTAAAACGTAGCAAAAAAATTATAAGATAGCAAGCATTATCACCTTTTCAAGGACTACCCAGACAATATATGAGCTTTGCAATACACCCCCCTCCGTTCTTCATCCATCATGTTTGCATCTCCTGCTGTCATCATCACCCCCACCCACCCCCTCCCTTCTCCTTTTCAACATCAATCTGAACTGTTTTTACCACGGGAGATGTGATGGGTCGGGTGGGTCTGGGGAAAATGAGAAACAGTCGGCTTTTAGTGTGGTAAAGCGAGGGTATCTGTTTTGAATTGAGAAGTTGGAAGGGCCTGAAGAAGGGGGGGGGGGGTCTCTTTTCAATCATCAATCCATTCCAATCACACTTTTTAAAGCACTGCAGTTTCACAGAGGCCTTATCAGGGATTTCACCACGTCAAATTTTGTACCTCGGATTAAAAATGTGCAGTTATGGACAGAATAAAACACCAAGATTAAAGCCAACTCTATTGTCGTTTCTCTTATCAACTCCTTAGCCAACCGTAAGGGCCAAGTCAGGACGATCACTGAGTAGTGGAAGAACCACATAAAGACGATTAAAATGGTACAAAACCAGTACTTGAGACCTAAAAAGTACAACAACAACAAACCCAGACTAAGGCAGGGAAAAGGCCGATTCTCTGAGAAATTAAAAACATTGTCTCGAGGAACATTGTGAAAAAGGATATTAATTAATCCATAGTAAAATGCTTATGTCTAATGTCCGGGACATTTCAATCGAATTGTAAATGTTGAGGTCATATGCACATCACCATCTAGGGTTACCCATGCATTCGAGAAAATGGACGTGCGTAATGAGAAAATGATACTGTGTAGCTTGGTGAAAACAGTTTCTTCCTTCTGTTTTTAACTACCATGCAATCTGAGTACTATAAATATCCTGTTGATATTACAAGTGCTCGTGCTATTTTCTGCAGTTCTTGGAAATCAACAAGGGTTAGACCTTAATTCTGGTAGGCGTACTGCTTTCTCTACAAACCATATACCCCTACGACTACAAACCCCAACAAGGAGATACACTCAAAATGAAAATCTGATGTTTTATCTGCTGTAGGACGCATTACAAATGAAATGTATCGGTTATGTGTGGCTTCCCCACGCCCCAACCACCATCCCTCCTTTACCACCACCTACCCGCCCTGATATGGATTCTAAAACGGGATTTTGATATCTTTTATATGTCTGTGGGGCCTCTCGTGGGCCATCTCTTTCACCTTGCTCCAACTCTCCGAAATAACAGGTGTAATGTTCCAAGTGTCAGTTTAGCAGTCGCTACAACCTTGGTGTTTGCTATCTGTTGGTCTTGGTGTCCATTTCTGCATCGCTGCCATTTTTCCTTGTTTTTCTCCTCAGGAGAAAATCTGGTGAGAGTGAAGATCTCGTGTGTGTGTGTGTGTGTGTGTGTGTGTGTGTGTGTGTGTGTGTGTGTGTGTGTGTGTGTGTGTGTGTGTTGTGTGTTGTTGTTTTCTGTCTGTCTGTCTGTCTGTCTGTCTGTCTGTCTGTCTGTGAACACATGTGTGCAGGTGTCATTATTTGGCATCCCATTTATCTGTGTGTGTCCCTCCTCCCTTATCTTCAACAGTTGAATTCTCTGCTCTGCCCGTGTCAGACTTTAGGACTGACACTCTGAGGTTCTCTCTTCACTTAATACACGGGAAACTAGAGACCCAAATATAACAAACCGCCTTACAGGAACTAGCCCAAATTTGCCTAGAAATCAATATCGATCATTAACAAATAAATATATTTTAAAAATGAGTAAGTTCATAATGTAGTCAGCAAAAAAAGGGAATGTGGCCTCGTCAGGGGCAGAACTTGACACCCTATGCTGAAAAACTGAACTAAATATCATCATCATCTAAGTCACATTGGTAATGGTGGTTGCTGTTATCGTGCTGCAAAAGTGCTCGAATTCATAGTGTCAAATCAAGTTTGTACAGTGCAGAACCCTAATAATACAAGTTGTTATGGTTGTGTACAGACACATGTTCAGCAAGTTCACTAGACGATGTTACATGAACAACTAACTTTGTAGCCCAGTGCCTTCTGCTTCAGGGCTGGTAGGTTCAGCTGTGGTCTGTACGAAACAGGGAAGTCCTGAAAAACCGCGCAGGGTTTGAAGACAAGACAGTGTTACAGTAAAAAATAAAAAATAAAAAGAATGGACTGATGATCTTTAACACGCAAGGAAAAACATTCCAGGCCAAGTCTTGTCTTACAATCTACACATGCATCAAAACAATTGATTAAACAGCGAAGGGGGGGGGGGGGGACAAAATTCCCTCAATACTAGCAATACAGAACGCTTTAATACGATACGATACAACACCAACACAACACAACACGCCTGCACAGCAACGTGTAGCAGTGCAACGTACGTGCAACATGACTCAGTTCACCTCAGCTCTGACGTAAACGACAACTGCGAGAACGCCTCGTTACGATGCGGTATGTTACGCCACAATGCGCACCAAAGGAAAAAATATCGATTTGCAACAGTTCTGTTTCACGCAATCTTTTCCCTGTCAGTGTGTATATTCGTTTCCCTGTCAGAGAAGTTTTTTTTTTACTCCATCAAAATTTAGCTAGAAATAATTTTCTTGTCGCCAAGTTTTGTTGGGTTTGGGGGTGGTGTTTTGTTTTGACTTTTGTTGTTTTTTGGTTAAGTGCGCAGATATAAGCTGCGCAGTGGACCTTTAATACCTGAAAAACCTTCATGGCAGGGACTCTACTGTTCACTTTGACGAATGCACCCACCCCCTACCCCCCACAAAAGGAGAAGAAAACAAATGCAAGCAAAACAAGGCAGTCTCGTATTCTAAGAGGGTGTGTAGTTCCTAAAATACCGATATATTCCATTAGTCTAATAATTATTGTAACATTATCATCCAAGGAAGGACGGTGGCAGGATGGTTAAGACATTCGCCTGCCAATATGTAAATCGTGAGTTTCTGGGTTCGTACCCAGCCTCGCCCTTTCTTCCCAGTTTGACGAAAAAATCGAACTGAATGTCAAAGTCATTTGGATGAGACTCGAAACGAGGCCCGTGTGCGAATGCACGCAGAATATCTTGCGCACACGTTAAAACCCCGTTCACCTTTCGGAAGAGTAGGCCATCGTGTGTGGCCGGTAGGAGCGGATGACAAATTATAACAAACCAGCATGCACACAGGTGTCGTGTTTAGACACCATCCCTGAGGAAAAATCGGGGAGTTGGAGTCCCAGAGCGGCTCGGGGCTGTAGGTATATGGCAACGTTTGGTGGCTCCTGCGACGGTACTGGAACCGTTCGTATCGGTCAATGCCCTTCCAATGGATCATTCCAGTGCCGTGGAGAGGGGGGGTCTGCTGCATGGGTAACAGCTTGCCCTCCATACATACTTGCCCAGGCTTTGCTCTCTAAAGACTAGAGCGCAACTCCATAGTCTTCCGAGACTGATGAGTGCCTACTACTATCATCCAGCCGAGTGTGTGTGTGTGTGTGTGTGTGTGTGTGTGTGTGTGTGTGTGTGTGTGTGTGCGTGCGTGCGTGCGTGCGTGCGTGCGTGCGTGCGTGCGTGCTGTGCGTGCGCTGTCTGTGAGTCTCCCACCCCCTGCCATGTCTCTTTACTCTTTTTGCTGCAGTGGTTTATTTCTTCCTTTACTCTCTTGGCAGTTGTGAAGTTGTGTGTGTGTATGTGTATGTGAACGGGGGGGGGGGGGGGGGGGGGGGGGGGGGGGGGGGGGCAACTGAATCTTTGTAGGCAGTGTCACGAAGATGTGAAACCTGGCGGAGCCCATCCCTCTCCATGTGACAGGTCGTGTGCCAGGTGAGTGTGCCAGGTGTGCTAGGTGTGGTCGTATCATACATGTATACAAGGGGGCAGGATGGCCCAGTGGTAAGAAGAGTAATGCGCTCGTGATCGAGGCCCCTGATTGCGGGAATGTTACCAGGAGTTAACACCACTGACACCGACTCCAGTCCCCGAAACTCCTTTGGATGAGACGATGGTCCTGCGTGCGAACACACACACAACATCTGTCCTTCGAAAGTGTTGGCCATTTTGTGCCGGTAGGAACGGATTGGTAAACCTCGGAGCTCTCTCTGGCTGAGAAACGACCAACCCCCCCCCCCCCCCCCCCCCCCCCCAAAAAAAAAAGCAAAAAAAAAAAGATACCACTGGCTCTAACTGGCCTACTCCTCTGCGACAAAAAGAATGGTGGTTTTCAATACATAGACAAGATTCCATTTCTTGCAATTTCACCTGTCCCTCCGTTCCGTTAAACTCTACCATGTAACACACTCAAACTTCGACTTCCCAAAGTAAGTACTGGTTAAGTTTTCAATGTTATGCATGTGTTTGCATACGGGACCATAGTTTCCAGTCTCATCAGAAAAGAAAACTTGTAGGGGGGAATTTTAAAGCGGATATGAATAATGCTAGTGAGCATTCTCGCTACTACCCGGCCCCTGATATATCACGGAAATTTCGAACCTGCTACCTCAAAAAGCAGCCGCCGCTGTAATCTAGTGGTTAGGGCATTGAACTCGTAATCTAAAGGTTGCGGGTTCGATCCCAGCTTTCGGCTATGGCGTTGTGCCCTTGGAAAAGGCACTTTACGGCTGTTTTCTCACCCACCAGGTGTAAAAGGGGTACCAACCTTGTGTTGGAGGTTAACCCTGCGATAGACTGGCGTCCTATCCAGGGGGGGGGAGTCTATGACTCTCAGTCGCTTAACGCCACAGAAACCGGGATAAGCACCGGCTTGATGAGCCTTAGGCTCGGGACAGACTTTAACTTTTTTTTTAACCTCAAAAAGCATCAATTCGACGCTCTAACCACAAAGCTACACACACACACACACACACACACACACACCACACACACACACACACACACACACACACACACACACTACCTTTTCAACCCGACACGTTTTATAATGCACTGTTTGCGTTTGCGTACGGTTCACATTTTTTGCTTCGTACACTTTCTGCCTTTATCTTTCCAGTTTCTCTTCATCTATTTGACTTTTTAACAGCTCGAGTTGCCTTTTTTCTACCTTTTTTCTTCTTCTGCTTTCTTTCTTTCTTTTTCATACTGTTCTGTATTCATTTGTCTGTGTTTCTTTTCCTGTGTACGTGTCTGTCTTTGTTTCTGTATTGTATATGTGTTTTTCGTTCGTTGTTTCATTCTTTCTTTTTTGTCTTTCTTTTTACGTTTCTTCTCTGTCCGTAACATTTGTCTTCTTCCAATGTTCTGTCTTTATTTTCCCCACATCTTTAACCTTTCCCATTCTTTGTCTTTATTTTCGGTTCACTCTTTTTTTTCCCGTCCTTTTATTTTTATATCTTTATTTTGTATTTATTTTTGTTTTCATTTCCTCTCTGTCTTCTTTTTCTAGCTTCCTCCGTGTTTTTCTCTGGTTGTGTGTGTGTGTGTGTGTGCTGTGCGTGCGTGCGTGCGTGCGTGCGTGCGTGCGTGCGTGTGTGTG
>CM060327.1:6510829-6535829 GCA_030674155.1 Stramonita haemastoma | reverse complement strand
GAGGTTCTTTTTAAACAGAACGCAGAACCACGTAAAACATAAAAATTATTCACAATTCGAATCTACTACTCTTCCCATACACCGTCGCAAGAAACGCACGTCATTTCGTTCTGTCAGTGTCACTTAAAGATACAACTAGAATGATGATGAAACACTCCGAGCTTTGACTCTACGACACCCAACTTTGAACTGTCACACTATGTGACAAAAAAGGCATTTAAGACATGTGTAATGGCTGACAGCCCGATGATGGAAAGAGCACGATATATTTCACCCCCTGTCCTGCCCTACCTGCCCGTGTGCCTGATGTGAAAGTTTCCAAAAATAGAAAGATAGTGAAATATAAAATATATAGTACTACGACCTTTGGATGAAGGTCCTCTGTTCCGAACTAATGGTGGCTGCCAAATATCAAGCTTGTCACAGTGAATAGGTCAGACATGCACACACTGTCGGCCACAACCCTTCCTTCACTCGGCATGTGATGGGGGCGAAAGGGGGGCGGGGAGGGAGGGAGGGGCTGTGTCCTGAACAATATTGCTGATTATGTGTAACAAAGGGAAGGGAAGAGAAAGGATGGAGAAACTGTGATGGTGCCAAGTGTATTGAAATACTTTTTTCTAAAAATCAAAATAAAATAAAAAAGCGATGTCACAGTAACCCAGACGATGCAGAGTTGAAAATTTGGGACCAGTTTCTGTCAACTCCGCTGCTGATATTCCACAGTCCTATTATCTCTGGCTATTGTTTTCCCCACTGGACCCACTGTCTGTCTCTGCAGCCAAACATTACCACGTTAGGGGAAAACCTGGCAGTAACAGTCTATCCTGCAACTTGTCTTCTTCAATAGTGCTGGGAATTTCTGTCTCTGTTTAATTTTAGTCTTTCGGATGATAATGTAAACTTAGGTCCCGCGTGCGAACGCACGCAGAACATCTTGCTCACACGATAATTCCTGTTCCGGTTTTCGTAAGATCAGGCCATTGTGTGCCGGTCGGAACAGATGACAATATTTACAATACTGCATACACACAGGGACTGGATGAAAAAAGCACATGAGTGCTTATTCCATTATCCTCGATTAAAAGAATAAATAAATAAATAAATAAATAAATAAATAAAATAAAACAAAGCCTCGTGACCGATAAGGAACGACCGTAGTTACAAATACACCAAAAATACACTGTGAAGAACTACCCACTGACATACAGCACAAGTGTCAGTGGTTTAAATCATATATGCCTTCCTCAGTGTTTCCCGGTACTATGAAACGAAAAAGATCAGGTCGTTTATTACAAAAGTCGTGTAGAGTTCGTGTCTCTCCATTAAAGCTGCCCAATATGAAAACAAAAGAAATAAGAGTACATGCTGAATCAGTGACTGATGAATCACTGACTAATGAATCATATCGGAGTACTTCACCTTCATCAGGAATGGCGCTTACACCGACGGTGAATAATTTGTCATTAACAACTAATCAGAAAGAATACGCGTATCTTAAAAACAAGAAATATCTTTTAAAAGGTAGGCTTATACTTCATACTTTGTCCCGCATCCGCTAGAACTTTGAGGCTCACATATCTGAGATCACCAAGTATGCAAGCATTTTCTAATTATTACTGTGGCTGCACTCCGATTTTAGAGATGAATGAATAAAGCATAAAGACTTCTTGGAATAAGGAATTAAGATAAGATCGTCTGCAAAGCTAAGGTTAGAACAACAAGTTCTCGTACGTACAACTTCAGTATGCTCTCTTTTACAATTGCTGTGATCAAAATCCATTACAAATGATCAACTGACCAATCACAGATAGACTACTTACTGACTGGCGGAGAGAGGATGGAAGAGGAATGCTACCATCTCGTGTGTGAATATTCATAAAAATACTTTACAGACATGTGCAAATAAAACGAACCGCCAATTTGCTGTTTTGTTTACTTTGTTGGGGAGGGGGGGGGGCAGTTGTAGTTTTCTTCTTTTTTTTCTCACGACCTTACATACTATGCACATTAATGTTTTAGCCTTGCACTGATTGTTCACGTGTGCATCAGAGTTGAAAAATATCCATAAAGTTATAGTCTGGTATTCCATGTCCGATGTGTCTGCGGGTTAATCCTCTCTTATGCAGAATAGGGCTGCTCTTTCTAGCGAAAATGTACCACCAAATGGTGACGCTCCACCACATAAGGAGTCGCATAGCACAGGGTCAATTTTTAGTTATTTGTCATGGTATTAACTGCAATAACAGGGCTAATCCAATACAAAAAACAGATTGAAAATCGGACAATTTCTATCAAAAGTTACTACACATTGAAAACGAACAGACTGCATATAGACAAAATGAGAATGGGCAAGTTTGTTTTCGTAACAGATGTCAGAATAAGGCTTGGGTATTTCATAAACACATTTAAAAGCAAAAGGAATAAAAATTATGCATTGACATTTCATTACAAGGCAGAATAATGGATATAGTTTTAATTAATCAATCAAAATCTCAAATTGACAATTCGACTACACCTGTCTTTAATGGCTCCTAGCAAAAAATTGGGTAATGTGCTAAGCGACTCATTTCGTGTGGTGAGCGTCACAATTAAGATCTTTTCCCTTCTTCATACAAATTTGTTTGAATACGAGAGAAGTAGATTTTTCTTCTGAATTTTGACAGCATCGACTCTATTTAAATGAGTTCTTGCAGTGCACTTAACGCACACTGCACAAGGAATATTTTGCTCTATTGTGTCATCCGAAAGACAAATACTCAGACCTCAATTCAAGGCCTAATGGAACAGGAGAAAATCAACAGCTCTGAGCTAAACAGGCATCTCTTTCTCTAACAAGTCTGACCCCCAAAGCCTGAGCTGCACGCTATAACAACACGAGCACATCAACATGGTTGTGTACAGATGTTCTTTGCCTGAGGGCTGCGGCACTTGATCCTGACATTTGCACTGTACAGATCCTAGATCACATGCTCGCTGCAATGTACAACGTTACAGCAATGATTCAGCCTCGTCTGTGAATGCGAAAATTGATGTGAATGACAAATGCAAATACCAATCTGAAAAGTAACAAAAGGGGAAAAATGATTTTTTTTTTAAAGTCCTCTCAATGTTTTTCTAGATTTTTTTTTCTGACAGGAACAAAATCAAAAAGTTTATGAGAACTGATGAATCACCGACACAAACTCACAGAGTAACGAATTTCGTCGTTCACAATAATATATCACACTCATCTCCCAAACACCGCCGCAACCGATTTCTTCTTCTTACCCCAGACAAGACTTGTATTGTCAGAGACTTGCAGTAGCACCAACACTGCAGAACCTTTGCGCAGACTCCCACCACACCTTGAGAACTATTGGATAGGTTTCACACCGCTCACCCACAATATGACACAGTTCCATTTTCATCGCTCTCATCCCGAAAGAAATAGTGGATGAAAGTGACGAAGGGAGAGGAAAGTGGCCGGAATACCGAGGCTGATAGATGGTACGAGAGCCAGCAACGAAGCGTGTAGTGGGGAAGAGTGCAGGTAGGCGGCCTAGGCCTAAGCGAAGTTCGTTGTTAGGAGAGGGTTGTCTGTTTTCCTCTCTCTCTCACTCTCACTGCACTGCACACGCGATTTTAGGAAGGATGCTGATCGGTCTGTCTCTGTCTCTGACTCTGTTGTGCCTCTGTCTGTTTCTCCAGGTCTGTCTGTCTGTCTGTCTGTCTGTCTGTCTGTCTGTCTGTCTGTCTGTCTGTCTGTCTGTCTGTCTCTCCTCTCCTCTCTCTCTCTCTCTCCTCTCATATCTCATCTCTTCTCTCTCTCTCTCTCTCTCTCTCTCTCTCTCTCTCTCTCTCCTCTCTCTCTCTCTCTCTCTCTCTCTCTGTATGCAAAAAAGCTTGTAATGCTCAATCATTACCCTCAGAAAATAAATTCGTTCATATCTCTCTCTCTCTCTCTCTCTCTCCTCTCTCTCTCTCTCTCCTTCTCCACTCTCTCTCTCTCTCTCTCTCTCTCCTCTCTCTCTCTCTCTCTCTCTCTCTCTCGTGTGTTTATTAAAAAAAAAGCTTGTAATGCTCAATCTATTACCCTAAAACTCTCTCTCTCTCTCTCTCTCTCTCTCTCTCTCTCTCTCTCTCTCTCTCTCCTTTCCTCTCTCATCTACTCTCATTCTCTCTCTCTCTCTCTCTCTCTCTCTCTCTCTCTCTCTCTCTCTCTCTCTCTCTCTCTCTCTCCTTCCCCTTCTTGTATCCTCCCCTCCCTCCCTCCCTCTCTTCTACCTCCCGTAGCTGTTGTTGCTGCAAGCAGCAGTTTCACTTCTGCTGCAGCTACTGTGGATACAGCATCTAGTTTATCTGCATTGTGTAAATATAGATGCACCTCTAACACACCCACCCACAGACCCCCAATACAACACGCGGCAGCAAACATGCGCGTGACTGAGCATATAAACAACATCATAGAAGTGAATGAACATACAGAAGAACCGTGACATGCACAGTGCGTAAACGTAATGTACACCCAAAGCAAATACATGAGCACGCTGGGGCACACAGGACTGTGCGCTCACGTACGCACACACACACACAACACACACACACACACACCACATCCACAACACCCACTGCCGCACTCATATGCACGCACGACACACGCACGCATGCGCGCGCGCACACACAGACAACTGTATACACAAGGGGCCTAGAGGTTAAAAAGCACATTAGTGCTTATGCCATTATCCTCGAAATAAAATGTTTTTTTTTTATTTAAAAAACACGCCACCATGCACGCACGCGCACACACAGACAACTGTACCCACAAAGGGACTAGAGGTTAAAAAGCACATTAGTGCTTATGCCATTATCCTCAAATAAAAGAAAAAAAAAAACACGCACGCATGCACGCACGCGCGCGCGCGCACGCGCCGCGCGCACACCACACACACACACACACAACACAACACACACACACACACATTTCAGTCGCTTTTTTAAAGAGAAAGACAGAAGAAAGCATAGGGAAAGGAGAGAGACAACACAACACAGGGGAGAGAGAAATGTAGATCAGTGGCACTTCGGGGGAAAATATACACACACACACACCCTCCTCCCCCGTTCTCTCTCTCTCTCTCTCTCTCTCTCTCTCTCTCTCTCTCTCTCTCTCTCTCTCTCTCTCTCTCTCTCTCTTTCTTTCTTCCTTTCTTTCTTTCTGTTCTTTTCTACCTGTTTCTTTTCTTTTTCTTTTTCGCTAGGAATCACTGAAAAGGGCTCTTGTTTGCGTACTCTCCCGTCTCCCAAACCCTCACCCTCATCCCACTTCCACCACACAACCTGCCCCCTCCTTCCCCCTTCCCTCCTATCCCAGTTTGCAGACTTTCCCTCTCACCATCTCTGCACCCCACCACCCTCACCCACCCACACACACCCACACACCACACACACTTACACACACACTTCCACACACACACACACACACACCACACACACACACACACACACACACACACACACACACGCACGCACGCACGCACATCACACACACACACACGCACCGCGCGCGCACACACACACACACACACACACACACACACTACACGCGCACGCACACACACACACACACACACACACACACCACACACACACACACACCTCTGCACCGCCCCCCCCCACCCCCCCCTCAACTGTTCCAGGCTTCTGTAGCTGTGCACGCACCCAGGTGAGGTTTCCCATAACATACACACACACATAACGGCCCAGGTGAGACAAATGGGAGGCTACAGGTGAGGCCATTCAACCCTCCGTTTTTTGGGGGGAGAAGATGGGAAGAGAGGAACAAGAATGGGTGGGAGGAAGGAGAGTGTGAAGGTTACACGTTTTTAAAAAAGATGATGGAGAGTGGACGGAGAGGTGGTTTGGAAAAAGAAAGAAAGAGAGTAAGAAGAAAAAGGATGAAAAAAAACAGAAAGAAAGACAAAAGAAGGGGAAAAAAGGAAAGGAAAGGAAAAAAGAAACAAAGAAAGATAACAGAGAAAAAAAAGTAAGTAAGGAAAAGAAAGAAAGAGAGAAAGAAAGAAAGATTAAATTAAGAGAGAAAGAAAGAAACAAAGAAAGAAAGGAAAAACAAACAAAGAAAAAGAACAAAATGAAGGAAGGCAAGAAGAAAGAGTGAAAGAGAGACAGACCGAATAAGACAGAGACAAAAGACAGACAGACAGAAGAAGACAGAGAGAGAGAGAAGAGAGAGAGAGAGAGAGAGAGGAGAGAGAAGAGAAGAGAGAAAGAGAGAGAGAGAGAGAGAGACAGACAGAGAGACAGAAGAACAGACAGAACAGAAGACAGAAACAGACAGACAAGACAGACAAAGAAAGAGAAGAAGAGAGAAAAACAGAGAGAGGCTGAGAGAGAGAGAGAGCAGAGAAAACAGAGACAGAGACAGAGAGAGGCTGAGAGAGAAGAGAGAGAGAGAGAGAGAGAGAGAGAGAGAGACAGAGAGAGGAGAAGAGGAGACTGAGAGAGAAGAGAGGAGAGAGAGAGAGGAGATAAGAAGAAAGAAGAGAAGAAAGAAAGGAAGAAAAAAGAAAGAAAGAAAGAAAAGAAACAAAAAAAACAAGACGAAAACAAGAGAAAAGAAAGAACGAAACTCGAAAGGTGTCTGTCTGTCAGTGATGTGTATGTAGCGATGACTAAACAGGATGAGAAAAAAGGTGAGAGAAGATAAAGAGGGACGTGAAGAATAAACTACTGAGCAACCACAGCAGACATTGTTTTAAGTGGCTTTGCTAATAGCGGTGACGATGGTGTGTGATGAGGAGGATGCAGAATGAGAGGAAAAGAGGAAGAACATCAACAAGAACACACACACAATACACAACGCATAAACACACACACACGCACCATACACACACACACACACACACAACATACATACATACATACATACATACATACATACATACATACATACATACATACATACACACACAACACACACATACAACACACATACACACACAACAACACACACAACACACATCAACAACACCACATCATACCAAACGCACATCACACCAACGACACATACACATTACAGCGACGCGCACGCGGCAGCGCGCACGCACCACACACACACCACACACACATCACACACACACACACACACACACACACACACACACACACACACACACACACACACACACACACACACACACACACACACACACACACACAGTGCGGAAGGAGAGGTATAACCACGTATGTCCAGAATATCTGCTGCCGAATAAAAAGCAGATGCAACACCAACCACAACCCAACATATCAAGCCAAGTCTTATTTCAGCTACAAGGGGCGTTTTGTTTTTTTCCCAAAAGGTCATGACTTCACTTGACTTGACTGGACATGTTGAGTTGATTGTGACTTCACTTTCACTATTGACTTTTGCACTGTTGATTGATCTTGAATAGTGACTCTTACTCACCTGAATATTCACTTCACTGAATGATTATGACATTGAATTGATTTGTCCCTTGAT
This sequence comes from Stramonita haemastoma, assembly GCA_030674155.1. Classification (NCBI taxonomy): domain Eukaryota; kingdom Metazoa; phylum Mollusca; class Gastropoda; order Neogastropoda; family Muricidae; genus Stramonita; species Stramonita haemastoma. The sequence goes on along the minus strand of CM060327.1, from coordinate 6,528,313 downwards.
TTGAAGTGACTTCCTTGACTTCAATTGACTTCTACCTGACTTCACATTCTCTTGATTTAATTGGAATTGATTCCCTGGAATTTTAAGTGATTCTTTTAAACTGAACTAGACATCCCTTGATTAAATTGAGATGACTATCACTTGACTATGGATTGTGCACAGTTCTACTTGAAAAATTGTACTTCCATATTATTCGGGAATTATTTGAGGTTTCCCATCAACGTATGTGGTCGTAGGGAAGCGAGGCTCAGACCTCAGCTTCTCTAGGGGCCAGCATGTTGAGGGCGGCACCATCTCCTCTTCCTCACTGCTTTACCTTCCGTGACCCTAAAGAGGGCAGGTACTCATTCACAGCTGGGTGAAACTGGGAGGTTGTACTGAAGCCAAGGCGCACAAACGTCATCCATCCAATTGGTAACCATGCTCTATGCTGCTTAACCTCGGCTGGTGGAATGTGAGTGGTATGTACTCTTGGGAAAACGTGCCCTGAGAGAAACACCTCAGCGGAGACTCGAATCTGAGTCCCCAGGTACCGACAGATCACAATCTCGGCACTCTGCTCACTAGGCTACACGCCCTCCCCTCTCAAAGCAGATGATACTACTGTGCATAAATACTCTAAACACGCTACACTATACACTTTTAGCATAGATTGTAAAGGGAAAGGTTCCATAGACATTAAGATTGGGGGGGGGGGGGGGGGGGAACTCCAGGAAGACAAAAAGGTCTAATTTTACCCCTTGTAAACAAGTTTGTGATTGTACTTGTTTTTTTCAGATGTTTATGATTTACTCGGCACGGAATCGGTTGTTTAGTATTATCTTTGTTGATATGGTACAACAATGTGAGTTACTTGTACATCGGTTTACAATATATACCATATCAGTAGACTGAAATACACAAGGTCTTTTTCGTTGTTATTATTGAAGTTGCTTCTGCTGCATAAAGGTTGTTGTTGTTGCAACAGTTGTTGTTGCTGATCTTGGTTGAAAACAAAGGTGATCTCAAAACACTGGGGGGGTTCAACACAGAACTATAACCGCACCAGTATATCATGAACAAAGTCAAAAACAAAGATCACACCTTGAAAGGTTGCATACTCTGCACTAACAACTGTGTGTTCAAAAATGTAACGTCTTTTCACGTCAAATGATACTAGACAAACTGACAAATGCTATTTATCTCAGATGCCAGGCCTTACAGATTGAACTTGCACATCTATGCTAGACTAAAGCCACAGACCCAATACTCTGGTCAGACCTAGAGTCGTTGTTGGGGATGTTATCACTGTTGGCTGTGCTGTGAAATGTTTGTGGTGTCTGCTGGTAATTCCTGTCAGTGTCAACAAAGGATGATGAGGTCATGGAGTCATGTTCAGCTTCGTCTAACGTTCAGGTTGAAAAAGAACAAAAACGTCCGCTTTGTTAGGCTTGCAATCAAAATATTATCCATCTCCAAATGGGTTCAGATTGCCTTAATAAGATAAAACAAACGAATATCACTATATGATATGAAGTTCGAAGTATAATCAGTGTTTTCCCTATCTTTCTCTGAATCCTTGCAACCGTGTGTGATTGGAACTTTGCGACCGAGTATCGTGCACACGTGTTGGCAAAAAACCGCACACGCGCACGGCCATTGTGTGCCGGTGGGAACGGATGAAAAACTTGACAAAACTGTATACACACAGGGAATGGATGTAAAAATAAATAAATAATAAATAAAGCACATGAGTGCTTATTCCATTATCCTTGAAATAAAAGAAAAAAACACATACACACACACACATACATACATACAACATACATACATACATACATACATACATACATACATACATACATACATACATACACGCACACATACGCGCGCGCGCATGACATTCTGTCGTTTCTAAACAAAACCACACAAAGCCAAATCACAAACGTTTGCTAAAGCAAAACCAAGCCAAACACAGCTAAGTCGTACGAGGAGATTGCCGTTGGCACGTACAACACGTATGCAACGGGCTGTAAGCCTGTGCTTAGGAGGCAGAAGAGGACTGACTGTGTTGCCTGCTGCACTGCATGCAAGATGGCACAACGTCTGCTTGAGTATGTGGTTGGGTATATAGACATAAATATTCCTGGAGGTATGTGGGTTTTGGGTGGGGTACTAGACAGAGAAATTAGTTCGTGGGTGTTTGGGTGGGGTACACAGACAGAGAAATGTCTATGGGTATGGGAGTGTTTGGGTGGGGTACACAGAGAAATGTCTATGGGTATGTAGTGTCTGGGTGGGGTACATAGACAGAGAAATGTCTATGAGTATGTAGGTGTTTGGATGGGGTACACAGACAGAGAAATGGGTATGGGGGTGTATGGGTGGGGTACACAGACAGAGAAATGTCTATGGGTATGGGGGTGTTTGGATGGGGTACATAGAGAATGTCTAGGGTATAGGGGTGTCTGGATGGGGTACATAGAGAAATGTCTAGGGTATGGGGTGTCTGGATGGGGTACATAGAGAAATGTCTAGGGTATGGGGGTGTCTGGATGGGGTATAATAGAGAAATGTCTATGGGATGGAGGTGTTTGGGTGGGTTACATAGAGAAATGTCTGGGTATGGGGGTGTTTGGGTGGGGTACATAGACAGAGAAATGTCTATGGATATGTGGGTGTTTGGATGGGGTACGCAGATAGATGTCTATGGGTATGGGGGTGTTTAGGTGGGGTACATAGACAGAGAAATGTCTATGGGTATGGGGGTGTTTGGGTGGGGTACATAGACAGAGAAATGCCTATGGGCATGGGGGTGTTTGGATGGGGTACATAGAGAAATGTCTATGGGCATGGGGGTGTTTGGGTGGGGTACATAGACAGAGAAATTAATATGGAAATGTGGGTGTTTGGGTGGTGTACATAGAGAAATGTCTGGGTATGGGGGTGTTTGGGTGGGGTACATAGACAGAGAAATGTCTATGGGTATGGGGGTGTTTGGGTGGGGTACATAGACAGAGAAATGTCTACGGGTATGGGGGTGTTTGGGTGGGGTACATAGAGAAATGTCTGGGTATGGGGGTGTTTGGGTGGGGTACATAGACAGAGAAATGTATATGGATATGTGGGTGTTTGGGTGGGGTACATAGACAAATGTCTGTGGGTATGGGGGTGTTTGGGTGGGGTACATAGAGAAATGTCTGGGTATGGGGGTGTTTGGGTGGGGTACATAGAGAAATGTCTGGGTATGTGGGTGTTTGGGTGGGGTACATAGACAGAGAAATGTATATGGATATGTGGGTGTTTGGGTGGGGTACATAGACAAATGTCTGTGGTTATGGGGGTGTTTGGGTGTGGGGTACATAGAGAAATGTCTGGGTATGTGGGTGTTCTGGTGGGGTACATAGACAGAGAAATGTCTGTGGATATGTGGGTGTTTTGGTGGGGTACATAGACAGAAAAATGTCTGTGGGTATGGGGGTGTTTGGGTGGGGTACATAGAGAAATGTCTGGGTATGGGGGTGTTTGGATGGGGTACATAGACAGAGAAATGGGTATGGGGGTGTTTGGGTGGGGTACATAGACAGAGAAATGGGTATGTGGGTGTTTTGGTGGAGTACACAGACAGAGAAATGGGTATGGGGGTGTTTGGGTGGGGTACATAGAGAAATGTCTGTGGGTATGGGGGTGTTTGGATGGGGTACATAGAGAAATGTCTGGGTATGTGGGTGTTTTGGCGGGGTACACAGACAGAGAAATGTCTATGGGTATGGGGGTGATTGGGTGGGGTACATAGACAGAGAAATGTCTGTGGGTATGATGGGGGTGTGGCAGGATTCACCACCTGTTCTCCTGGCGATGACATCATTCTGGCTGGTAGCCGCTGATGCATGCCCCGTTACCTCATTATCCCCATCCCCCTTCTGTCTTCAGTGCTGTAGAGTTCATTCTTCAGCAACTCTGTACACTTGGCTGTGTTCTCTATGCAGAGAGTCGGTGGTCTTCCTTGTGACCTCCCTCTTGCCCGGGGCCACAGTCTTCATGAGTTACATGACAGCTCTGATGTCTCACAGCACGTCCGAAATATTTCTCTTTTTTTTTCTTTTCCTAACCAGTCTCTGCAGTTTTGCCCAGAGCGTTTCCAATGAGCAACGCACAAAGTTTTGTTCAGTCTCAAGTACTAAAAACAAACAAACAACGATACAGAAGCGCTTTGTTTTAATTTTCAGACTTGTTGCTCATTACATATCTCATTGACTAAACACACAGAGACAGAGACAGACAGACACACAGAAAGAAGGGGAGAGAGAGAGAGAGAGAGAGAGAGAGAGAGAGAGAGAGAGAGAGAGAGAGAGAGAGAGAGGAGAGAGAGAGAGAGAGAGGAGAGAGAGAGAGAGAGAGAGAGAGACGAGACAGGACAGAGCAGAGAGACAGAGACAGACAGACAGACAGACAGACAGAGACTGACTGACAGACAGACAGACAGACAGACAGACAGACTGACTGACTGACTGACAGACAGAGAGACGGAGAGAGAGAGAGAGAGAGAGAGAGAGAGAGAGAGAGAGAGAGAGAGAGAGAGAGAGAGAAGAGAGAGAGAGAGAGAGAGAGAGAGAGAGAGAGAGAGAGAGAGAGAGAGAGAGAGAGAGAGAGAGAGAGAGAGAGAGAGAGAGAGAGAGAGAGAGAGAGAGAGAGAGAAACATGAACATGAACAAGATTTATTCTTCAGGCCACCAGCCCCAAGAATGGGGTAAACAAAGCATAGCAAAGCAAAGCAAATAATGCAAAAATAAAATGAAACCTCATGACACATATGGCAACTGCTAAAACATATCAAGTGTGAACATGTGTCCTTTTAGATTAAACTGACCTCTTTTAAATGATTTATTTGTTTGTCAAGTCTCCAAGTTTTCAACAAAATCCTGCCTTATTTTTAAGGCATTGAAAAGATATAAACTTAGCCTACGAATGGTAAATACAGAGCCATATTTCAACACATTTACGTATGGTTGATCGATTGGGACCAAGTACTTATACCTTAGATTTTCATACAGAATACAATTTCTTATAAAATGTTCTTCATCTTCCACTACCTTACACAACTTACACATGTAGTCAGTATCCTTCTTAAAAGTTCTCCTGAAAGATGATCCATTAATTGGTAGCAAGCCGAGACGAAGCTTAACTAAACAATCCCTAAAACATTTTATATCCATGTATTCGAAATAAAGTTCACATCCAAAGTCAGCTTTAAACAGTCTATATGTCTGATATATGTCTATATATCAGACATATATCTTTCCTCATCTTTGTTCAGATGAAATGCAGGATATGTGTATGCATGCTTTTTCATTGCTAGACCATAATATTGATGGGGCATTGGAAACTTTCACAAATGCATTATTACAGGCCAGCGAATGTATGAGAAGGCGTGTCTGCATTGGGAATAACCAGCAAGATGCCCGTTGGTTTGACGCAGAATGTAAAGATGCTAAACATAAAGCACGACAATGTCTGTCAAAGTTCCGTCGGTCGAAGGGAGATAATGATCGATTTTTGTACGTAAAGGCACGAACAGACTATAAAAAGTTGATTAAATGCAAAAAAACTAGACATAGAAGAGAGAGAGAGAGAGAGAGAGGAGAGAGAGAGAGAGAGAGAGAGAGAGAGAGAGAGAGAGAGAGAGAGAGAGAGAGAGAGAGAGAGAGAGAGAGAGAGAGAGTATTGCAACATTTTATGAGCACATAGTGTAAAAATACGCTTATGTGGTTGTTACATCATTTTTATTTTTATATCTATATTTAGCCTTTGTTCCGGGTTTGTATTTGGTTGATGTTGTTTTTTTTTTGTTTATGGGTGGCATTTTTTTTGGATGGGGAGGGGGGGGGTATTTTAATTACTGTTTCTTACCTTGTCCACAATGTTTCTTTCCTGTCCTTTCTTTGGTTTAAACGGTTTCATCTCAAAAACGAAAAAAACTGGTACATCATCGTCCATAACAAGAATAAGGGCAACAACTTTGAAGCTTATTTCTCTCTTTTTGTCCGTCTCTCCGTCTTCCTTGCTTACTTTTCACTGTTTGACTTCCTTTCTATCTATATCTTTCTTTCTCTCTCTCATTCTTTCTCTCATTCTTTCTATCTTCCTTTCTGTGTGTTTTGTTGTTGTTGTTGCAACGGCTCCAACAGATAGAGATAGGCGCCCATGTGTTGGCAGGGAATCCTGAAGCCAAACACAATCAACAACTTCAGTGATAAGATGGGCTCTGTTACCTCTTAGCCGTTAGGCAGTTTTCTCTGTCTGTGTGTGTATGGGGGGAGGGGGAGGTGAAGGTGTGTGTGTAAGTGTGTGTGTGTGTGTGTGTGTGGTGAGTGTGGTGTGTGTGTGTGTGTGTGTGTGTGTGTGTGTGTGTGTGTGTGTGTGTGTGTGTGTGTGTGTTGTTGTAGTGTGAGTGTGAGTGTATGTGCGTGTATGTGTGCGTGTGTGCGTGCGTGCGTGCGTCCGTGCGTGTGTGTGTGTGTTGTGTGTCCCTCTCTCTCTCTCTCCTCTCTCTCTCTCTCTCTCTCTCTTTCGATCTTTACTCGTCGTCTCGTCGTGCGTGCGTGCGTGCGTGTGGTGCGTGCGTGCGTGCGTGTGTGTGTGTGTGCAGTCCTGTAAGAAAATTCATTATATTTACTGAGGGTAAAGGATTAAGTTTACTCAAGCTGCACTTGTGTTATGTGTGCGTGTGTGCGTGCGTGTGTGCGTGGTGTGTGTGTGTGTGTTGGTGAAACTGGGTGTACATCCTTCCTACATCTGCTCATCGGTCTTGTTTGTTTGTTTTCTTCCCCGTCTCCTTTCTGTCCTCTTTCTTCCCTCTGCACTTATAGCTCTTTGATGAGTTTGCAAGTGTTTCCTAAAACTACACCCTCCCTCCCTCACTCCACTCTCTCTCTCTCTCCTCCTCCTCCCCCTCTCCCCCTCTCTCTCTCTCTCTCTCTTCTCTCTCTTCTCTTCTCTCTCTCTCTCCTCTCTGTCCTCTCTCTCTCTCTCTCTCTCTCTCTTCTCTCTCTCTCTCTCTCTCTCTCTCTCTCTCTCTTCTCTCTCTCTCTCTTCTCCTCTCTCTCTCTCTCTCTCCTCTTCTGTTCTCTCTGTCTCTCTCTCTCTCTCTCTGCTCTCTCTCTCTTCTCTTTCTCTCTCTCTCTCTCTCTCTCTCTCTCTCTCTCCTCTCTCTCTCTCTCTCTCTCTCTCGTCTCTCTGTGTTCAGACTTGGCTAAGAATCAAGTGTTCGAAAACTTCTTTTAAGTTAAGATGCAAGAGTTTTTAAAGCATGGGTGGCGTAATGCATTAGAGAGCACTTTCGAGAATAAAAACACTGGGGGGAAAGAAACAGAAAGTGGGTGAGCGTAAATAATATTACAAAAATAACAACAAAAGCGAGGCAGACAGACACAGAAAGACAGAGAAGGAGAGACAGACAGAGGAGAGACAGACAAGACAGAGACAGAGAAGAGGAACACACAGAAAGGCGCAGATGGAGAGAGAGAGGAGGGGGGGGGGCATAGACAGGCACAGAGAGAGAGAGACAGAGACAGAGAAAGACAGAGAGGCACAGAAGAGAGGCACAGAGAGGCAAATACAAAATGAAAGAAGACAGAGATGAAGAGTGAGAGAGAGACACAGACACAGACACTGAACACTGAAACACTGAAATTGTTTAATGTACATCGGCATCAGACCACAATACTCTTTCAGGGGCAAAAATGGAAAGATGCAAAAAAAAAATGAAATATAACTTTTCGTAAACTTTGATACCGTTTTGCCATAATACTTTGGCGTGTACTGAACACAGTGCACTTTTGAAATATGTATATTCCGAAATCATGACTAAATGAATAAAAAATAAATAAGGCCGACACTTTATAACAGACAAAATACAAACATCAGAGAGAGAGGCAGAGAGAGAAAGCAGAAAGAGACAGTGACAACAATGTCACGTGTCCATAAAACACTTGTGACACCCGCCTACACAAGCACCTGATCCTCTTCTCCACTGGTACATATTTTCACACAACACTACCCCACCACCACCACCACCACACCACCCCGCTGCCGCCGCTGCCACCACCAACCACCACCAACAACAACAACTAACAACAACAACAACAAAACAAACAACAAAACAGGCCAGAAAAAAGTAGTTGAAATACACGCAACCAACGTTACTAACCAATCGAGACGTAAACGAAATTAGTCCCACTCTGAAATTTTGTTATTTATATATATAGTTGTTTCAAGTTGTTTATATAATATATATATATATATATATAAATATATTAATATATATATTTATTAATATATAATACTATATATTATATGTACTGTGTTCCCTCACTATCTTTCAAAATCGGTTTCTCTTCTTTCTTTCTCGCTCTTTGTCTCTGTCGTTCTCCCTATCTGTCTCCATCTCAGTCCTCTTCCCTCCCTCCGATTTTGTACCATAATGTTTTAAGATGATTTTGTAAGTGTTCCACATTACTTCACCCCTCTTCCTCACTCACATCCACCCCCCACCCCCCCACCCGAACTTTTTTCATGGCACACGAGTTCAGACTTGGCTGAGACTCAAGTGCTCTGAAACTTCACTTGTACAGCTGGTGGTATGGGTGTTTTTCAAGCACCGGTGGCCTAAGACGTTAAACGCCGTGTGGGGAGGAAAGTTCCAGTCTTTTTCCAAAGTGTCATTGGCGTGCTGAATAGTCCTTATGATTTTTTTTTTCATTCTTGTATATTGTACACCACATCTGCTCCTCCCCAAAAAGTTCCACTGTCCAGATGTCCTCACTAAGTTTGTGGCGCAACGCGCTAAAGAAAGCTTAAAGTTTGAAGAGTACCTTTAGCTTTGGAGCATGCTTTAGTGTGTGTGTTTGTTTGTGTGTGTGTGTGTGTGTGTGTGTGTGTGTGTGTGTGTGTGTGTGTGTGTGTGTGTGTGTGTGTGTGTGTGTGTAGTTTTAGGGCATACTGCATTTTGTGTGTGAGTGTGTGTGTGGTGTGAGTGTGTGTGTGTGTGTGTGTGTGTGTGTGTGTGTGTGTGTGTGTGTGTGTGTGTGTGTGTGATGTGTGTGTGTGTGTATGTGTGTGTGCGTATGCGCGTGGTGCGTGCGTGCGTGCGTGCGTGCGTGCGTGTGCTAATGCTTTCGTGATTTAGGCTCTGAAATCTTTCAAATGTAGATCTGATGGTCTGGAAGTGTGCGTACACGACATGGAAGTAAGGCACTGGCAGCTTGCACATAAGTTGGCTCGAATGATCGTAAAAATCTCAATGTTTAATCTATATTTTGTCAGAGCACCCGAAGACACCACAAACATATCCACCACACCCTCCAGTATCCACAAGCATTATTACTACACACACACACACACACACACACACACACACACACACACACACACACACACACACACACACACACACACACACACGGGGAGAGGGGCAGGGGGCAAAAAGATATTTAACAAGCTCTCTTTTCAAGTTTTTTTTTCTTTGTTTAACTTTCTGATGAATATTATGAGGAAGGGGGTGGGGAACGGAACGAGGGTAAGGGAAGTAATCTTCAAAAATTGCTTTAGAGTTATTCAGTTTCTTGATGTTGGAAATACACACACACATTTTTCTTCCTTTTCTTTCTTTCATCTTTTATCTAACTTCATTTAACTTTATTTAAATTTACTTATTTTGGGGTTGTTTTTGTTTTGCTCTGTTCTCATTCATTCTTGCTACTCTACTTCCTCAATATTGCATCGCTCTCATCGTTCATTTCAACTCCATTAACCACAGTCATTCTGGGGCACGTTAGTTTTCCAGGAGAGGAGGGGGTGGGAGGGGAACAGGTTGAACAGCAGATCTCCAAAGAAGCGTCATTCTGGTTAATGTATGTGATTCAACCTTACCCAGAAAAAAGCTTACCTGGGGGAATTCTGGTGCAGTCTAACCACCATGGGTCTAGAAGGAGGCACCTGGGTTTTTTTTGGTTTGGGTTTTTTTTTTTTGCACCAGAGTTATTCAATGTCTAAAGCTACCCTCTGAAGGAGCCCCTTCCATTCTTGTTGGTTCAACGTTTTTGGGGCGCAGTTCTGCACCGCATAATTATTTATAGCGATGACTTTGGCTGCACGAAACGCTAATTAGGAATCTTAGCAAGTCAACGTAATCAGTATGAAAGGAAACGAAAACGTTGTGGTAAGGTCATGCGATAGTGGGCAAGGAATTTGAGCCATGTCTTTTCTCTGCATGATTGACGAGTATCTATATTACAGCGGCGTCAGCCTACCCTTAGAGACGCAGACACAGGAAGTGGGTGCATCATCCTTAAAGACGCACGTGCTTTTCATCTTCCTGTTCCGCTCACAGCATGCTACCCACAGAAACCGATGGAAGCTAAAATGAAAAAAAGAACACACCTATGCACGCAGGCACACGCGCACGCATGCATGTCCAAATACACACGTAAGCCCTACGTATATAAATATACACACGTGCGCGCGCACGACACATGCGCGAGCGCACGCACAAACACCACAACACAACACACACACACACACACACACACAGAGTTCTGCTAGGATCGACCCCAACTTTCATGATGCAAACTACCGTGTACATGCACACCACCTCCAAGGTGACTCAGCGATGCTATGTGCATGCTGTATACCTGTAATGTGATGACATTGTATCAACCTCCGTGAAAGCGGCACCTTCACGGGAGGTTGAATAATCATCATCGTGTTACGTGCCGTTAAGCAATCAGAGAGATAACAGGTTAATAATGGACATGTTCAAGAAGCTTCCTTTCTTTTTTTTTCTTCTTCTTTACCCTCTTTCTCTTTCTCATCTTCCACCCCCCCCCCCCCACATCTTTCTCCCTCTTTTTTTTTCCCCTACTTCTTTTTCTCTCCTTTTTCTCCTCTTCTCTCCTTCTTCCTTTTTTTCTCCTCCTCTTGTCAAAGTTCATCTGTACATGTTCACTTCCACTGCAAAAAAAACAACAATTACCCCCCACCCCCTTTTCTCAATTCTTTGGTGGTGGTGATGGTAGTGGTGGCGATGAGGATGTTGGTGGTAATGTATGTTTTTATCGTTTCTGTTTGTGTTTGTTTGTACTTTATTTTTTGGTTACACCCAAACTCTAAAACACGAAGTATTTCTATCTCTCTCCTCTTCTCTCTCTCTCCTCTCTCTCTCTCTCTCTCTCTCTCTCTCCTCTCTCTCTCTTCTCTCTTCTTTCTTCTTCTTCTCTCTTCTTCTTTTCTTCTTCTTCTTCTCTCACTATCATCTATTCCTACTCTTTGCACTACAACAAGAAAGAAGATAATATTAAACACTAAAAAAGCACTGTACACAGGTCACAAATTGCTGCCACAGAGACGATTAGTCACAAAAAGCTCGTAACGGGTCAACCACTCCTTCTCTCCCACACCCGTTCTTCCGACTAACGAGGCTTCGTCACTTCTCCTCTCCTCTCCCCCCTCTCTCTCTCTCTCTCTCTCTCTCTCTCTCTCCTCCACGCATGAAGTGTGCATGTACTTCCGTCCACCTGTGTGTGTGTGTGTGTGTGTGTGTGTGTGTGTGTGTGGTGTGTGTGTGTGTGTGTGTGTGGTGTGCTTTTCTAAATGTGTACGTGTTGGTTATGCGTGCTTGTGCGTGTGCGTTAACGCTTGATTTGTAAGTGTGACATTGTGCACACACATAATGTGCATTTTTACGTGTTTGCACCTGTTTTAGTGTGTGTATGTAGTGTGTGTGTGTATTTGTGTATGTAGTTTTCGGGTGACGTGTGTGTGTGTCGTGGTGGTGTGTGTGTGTGTGTGTGTGTGTGTTGTGTGTGTGTGCGCGCGCGGCGCGGGTGTGTGTGTGTAAACAGGGAGCTATTGTATGACCGGGTGGCAGCCAGTTAACACACTCATTAGCAATGATAACGAGTTTCTCACCCTTTCCCCAACCTCCTTTCCACCCCACCCCTCCCTCCGCCACCCCCTCCCACTGTTGGGTTTTTGTTGTTGTTGTTGTTGTATTTTTTTGTTAAGTGCCAGCTGTGGGAGGCCTCATTTGCCGACAGCTGGTTTTCTGCTTACCAGCAGCGTATATTCTCCGTCACTGTTAATCGTTCTCAGCGTGTGCCTACTTAGGGCTGTGTCACACACGGGTATCGAAACAATGCCTCAGGTAGAGACAGACTCTTACCACATGTGTGTTCTGTGCCTTAAGAGTAATGTTGAGTTCATGAAACACAACTGGAGCAGTTAACTGACTTTTTTTTTCTTTCCATTCAAGGTGCAATTTTCTTTGTCAAAAGTCTCAGGTTTGTTTTTTTTATTTTATTATTTATTTATATTATTTATTTGTTCAAACCAGATGCTTGCCAAAATCGTTTCGAAAGGAAATACCAATGTGGCAGAGTCCTTACATTGTTCTTCTCATGTCTGGCTGTTCACCTGACATTTTTGCTATCATCATCATCATCATCATCATCATTATCATATCATCTATCATCAGCAGCAGCATAACAGCATAATCAGCATCATTCATCATCATCAATCATGACCCCCACTACATCATCACCATCATCATAATCGTTTTGGAGGCGAAGACAAAAAGACAGAAGGGTGAATAAAGGTAAAAGGTGGAAGCCAGGGACCTAAGTGTGTGAGACTTTGCGTGTATGTGTGTGTGTGGTGCGTGCGTGCGGTGCGTGCGGGGGTGTGTGCGTGCGGTGTGTGTGTTTGTGCGTGTGGTTGGTGTGTGTGTGTGTGTGTGTGTGTGTGTGTGCGTGCGTGTGTGTGTGGTGTGTGTGCGCTGCGTACGTTGGTGCGTGCGTGCTTGCGTAGTCACTGCAGTGCATGCTCGCTCTATATTGTCGTGTGCTGCATCTGTCGTACCGCACCTCTGATGCTCTTCTGCATCTCTCTCTCTCTCTCTCTCTCCTCTCTCTCTCTCTCTCTCTCTCTCTTCTTCTTCTTCTCTTCTCTCTCTCAATCTGTTTCTATCTTCTCTCTCTCTGTCTTTCTCACCCCTCCCCTCTCCCTGCTCCCTTTTTCTTATTGTTTATTTCTTCAGTCAGTAAGAGCGAGCTGTCACGAGCAGGCTGACAATTCCAACAGTGAGGAACATCACGCAACCGTGAGACATGTCAGAGAGAGAGAGAGAGTGGGAGAAGAAAGAGAAGGAGACAGACAGACAGAGAGACAGAGAGAGACAGAGAGAGAGAGAGAGAGAGAGAGAGAGAGAGAGAGAGAGAGAGAGAGAGAGAGAGAGAGAGAGAGAAGAGAGAACAGACAGACAGACAAGAAAGACAGACAGACAGACAGACAGACAGACAGACAGACAGACAGACAGACAGAGAGAGAGAGAGAGAAAGACAGAAAGAGAGAAGAAGAGGATCTGGAAACAGAAGCTCAACTCGTGCACTTTCACGCACATGCACGCACGCACGCATACTCGTGGAGTATGAAAGAGGATTGGGGGGAGGGGGGGGGGCGGGGGAAGAGGACGGAAGGAGAGCACATCATTAGGAGACTGTTGCACTGTCAGCATCACCTCACACCAAACATGTCAAAACATGCGATGTGTGAAATGAACAGTGGTAATAAATCACCCTCGCTAACCCTCCATACACTTCAATCTGATGCTTCCTATGTGAAACACTGAAAGAGGATAAAGGGGGGGGGGGAGAGGGGGGGGAGGGGGGAGGAGACAGAGAGGCAGAGAAATGCACTCATAGACACACACACCTCCCACACGCCTCACACACACAGACACACACACACACGTGCACACACGCACACGCACGCACGCACGCACGCACGCACGCACACACACACACCACACACACACACACGCACGCACGCACGACACACACACAAACATGCACGCACGCCGCACACGCGCATTTGCGCAGATCTTTATTTACACAGGCCACAACCCCTGAAAAGAAGAGCAAACAAAACAATGATAGCAACATAAGACAGCTTGCATTTGTAAATAAACTAGCTCCTTTCAGATGGCACACTGCCATTAAGCCGAATATATTTGTTTTTTTTTACTTACTTTATTTATTCTTTTATTTCGAGGATAACGAGTAAGCACTAATCTGCTTTTTTTTTTTTTTTTTTTTTTTTACTTCCAATCCCTGTGTGTATGCAGTTTCGTAAAATTTTGTCATCCATTCCCACTGGCACACATGTTTGTTCAACAAGAGACATACAGACAGGCAGACAGGCAGAGGGACAGAAAGGTCAGATAAATAGAGACAGACAAAGGAAAAAACAAATAGTAAAAGAAATCAGATAAATATTAACTAAAAGAGAGATCAGATAAACATGAACTAAAAGAGAGATCAGATATACATGAACTAAAAAGAGAGATCAGATAAACATGAACTAAAAGAGAGATCAGATAAAGACATTAACTCATTAAAGAAACAGACTGAAAAAATTCGGGAGAGAGAGACAGAGACAGAGATAGAGACAGACAGACAGACATACAGGCAGGCAGACAGACATACAGATGGCGACAGACAAACTGAGAAAAACTCTCGGCAATGCAAACAGAACAGAGATAAATCTTTCTTTTGACAAAGACAAACAGTTCTAAGCTCATATTCACATCTTTCATCAGGGTTCTGTTTCCTTGACATTTTTGGCATACCCTCATACCCTCCCCCCCCCCCCCCCAACCTTCTCCCAGTGTTTATGATTATGTCAGTCTGAGATCTGTGTCTGTACTGATGATGCTACACAGAGAGACCTACACTGGGTGGCTTTGAAATAAAAGTCATCCTCTGTCTACCCGAGATTTCATGAACCTGTTCAAACAATAACAGGGATAGGGAAAATGTGTTTTTGTAAGCTCTGTGCGTGCGTGCGTGCGTGCGTGCGTGCGTGCGTGTGCGTGTGAGTGGTCGTGCGTGCGTGCGTGCTGCGTGCGTGCGTGGTGGTGCGTGCGTGCGTGTGTGTGTGTGTGTGTGTGTGTGGAGATATAATTGAATAGTATGTTGTGGTATTTTTCGTGATACTATATTTACATGTTTACTGTTTTTATGTGCGGCTCGTAACCTGCGTGAATTTCTCTGTCTTTGAGAAAATAAAGTATTGGAATTTGGAATTTCAATTTGTGTGTGTGATTGTGTGTGATTGTGTGTGTTGTGTGTTGTGTGTGTGTGTGTGTGTGTGTGTGTGTGTGTGTGTGTGTTGTGTGAGGAGAGAGTGAGAGAGAGAGAGAGAGAGAGAGAGAGAGTGTGTGTGTGTGTGTGTGTGTGTGTGTGTGTGTGTGTGCGTGCGTGCGTGCGTGCGTGCGTGCGTGCGCGTGGCGTGCGTGCGTGTGCGTGTGGTGTGTGTGTGTGAATGCGCGAGCGCGCGCATGTGAATCTGTATTCGCGAGTGTGTTCGTGTGTAGGCTACAAGTGAACAAACACACCTGGGGCTCGTTCAGCAACCGCCATTTCTTGTTTACCTTATGCCAAACCTTGCAAGAGGAAGTCGTTTTCCTTGCTTCCGGTTGTTGATAGATGATACGCTACTGTCTGACACAGACTGACGGATAAGAACAACTTAGTGAGATAGCAAACATAGAAATCTGTTGGTACAAAATGGTGGACGGTGGACACCAAGATCTACAAGTATGCAACGTTCGACCTCGAATTTTCTACACTAGTTTGTGATATTAGAAACTAAACTGCCTTTTAAAACAAAGTTAAATGTTTGACTTACACACATTTCTTCTTCTTAACTTTCTATAATTTTCAGTTAATTATTAGACTTTCACCCCTCCTTCCAGCTTTCTTTACTAAAGTTAAATGTTGACTCCTAATTATATCCTTCTTTCCAACTCTCTTTAATAAAGTTACTGTCAAGACATATACGTTTCTCCTCTTAATGCAGATATGAGGTAGCACACCAGGATCATTTTGCACAAGCTGATCAAAGTATTCTGAGTGAAATTACCCAAGGTCACGATTTTGCTGACATAATTTGATTTGTGAGTGTAGAGCTCAGCCAAAACACAATATCGCAAGGAGTCACAGGCAGAGAAGTCCTTCTCGAATGCTTTATTTGCAACAACAACAACAACAAAAAAAGTCACTGGTCCACGCCTGAAAATGCTTGCCAAGCTATTTCGAGCGCTAATGAGTTAAGACCAAACAAAATCATATGTAAAGAGAATCGTTATTTACTGTCATACCACAGGCAGAAAAAGTCTGAGAGACAGAGGAGGAGGGTACAGGTAAGGGCAAATAAAAAGACAAAAATAGCCGGCAATGTTTGCATATAACTGCAGCCTCGGCTCAGTTTCTGTCTATTTAGATGCATGGCTGGAGAGGTTGTGGTCAAGCGGTAGTGAGTAACTTATATGTTCTTCAGTGCCTGTTAGGACAGATGGAGAATTTCACCCATCTAACTCTTCTATACTTTATTCCACATTCCTGACTAAAGAAATACTTCCATGGCCTGATCATTCTGTTCCTTTTCTATAATTATTCTGTGCCATAAATGTGCCACATGCTTTTTAGCGGCTTTATCACCGCACAGCAGAAGACCTTTGTAACCCGTTTTGATTTAGGATGACAGAGGTAGTTTCCCTTTTTCGATTTTTGGGAAGGATAAGAAGTAATGAAAAATTCCGGCACGGGCTGAGTTCTTTAACTGCTGTCTGTGCACAAGAGAAATTAAAAGTCCGACAGATGGGGAGAGATCTTTCCTTATTTATGTAAACATTTGCCACCTGACTGCACTGAAAATCTTTAGATGAAAGCTTTAAACAAAAAAATAACACCACAACACACAAACACACACACACACACACACACACACACACACACACACACACACACACACACACACACAAAAGTGGGTTTAAAACGGGAAGGGTATTTACACGTTATGCGCGCGGACACACTTGCATACGCGCATGCACATGAAGATGCGCGCTCAACACACACACGTGCGCATGCTCGCGCACGCGCGTGCAAGCAGAACGTTAACCTTTAAAGACAGAGACAGACAAGGAAAAAGAGAGATAGACGGGGTGTATACATTTTAATAGCAACCACCACTCTCTAAAAACTGAGAGAACTTCTAATGCTTGGCGACATTTCAGTTAGCATATTGAACTCTACACAGATGTGCTATTGCAACACACATGCACACACACACACACACACACACACACACACAACACACACACACACACACACACACACACACACACACATACACACAGGTGGAGGAACACACTGACAGACACATAGAAGAGAACGGACAGGTACGCAACCTCCAGTTGTACTGAATCATTCTCTCCAGTTTTACAAATGAAGAGGGTAAATTGGAAAAAGAGTGATGAAGAGTTTTATTTACACTGACGTAACGGTAAAACCAAGCCAGTTCTGCAGTTGCACTACGAACGTACGTCACGTCCTGATTTCAGATGGCTGACAAGATGGCTTTGCCGGGCGGAAAATACGCCCGTTTCTT
>CM060327.1:6503329-6508329 GCA_030674155.1 Stramonita haemastoma | reverse complement strand
ACACACGACACACACACACACACACACACACACACACACACACACACACACACACACATACCTTCACCACAGCAATATCCCGTTTCCCACTCTCCTTCACTGACGACGTCGACGATGACGATGACAGTGAACCGGGAAGAAGAAGGGGAGGGAGGAGAAGGTTGATGTGAGAGGTAGGAGAGGGGTTGGGGGCCTTTTCCCTGGGGTGCGGGAGACTTGGGGCGGGAGTGTGGAAGAACTTGGTACAGGCACATGAGGTAGGTCATTATGGACTTCTTGTCCGGAAAATCCACATTACGTCTGTCGTAACAAAGACAACACTCGTCATCATGTCAATCAATATCAAACTATAGTAACTGATGTTAACTTAATACTGAGAAGCAGATAGTCATTATAAATTTCATTATGATCTTTTATCATATTATAATTAGTTATGAAACTTCAGCTGAGATTTATAGTATTTACCTTTTTGTCATTGATATGTTGTCTATTGATATCATCTCTCTCTCTCTCTCTCTCTCTCTCTCTCTCTCTCTCTCTCTCTCTCTCTCTCTCTCTCTCTCTTCTCAGGGCCGGATGAAAAAAAAAGTATGTGAAAGCATACTTATACTGATACCCTTGAAAAATAATAAAAATTAAAGATTTCTCTCTCTTAAGGAAACGGATGACAAAATTTACAAAACTGCATACACACGGGGACTGGATGTTAAAAAAAAGCACATCAGTGCTTATTCCGTTATCCTCGAAATAAAAGATTTTTTTTTTAATTGAATAAAATCTTTCTCCGGTGTGCATAAAGACGCGCAGAACAGTCAATGGGAAGTAATCTACTGGCATAACTGTGAGTCTAAAATAGATAACTAGCTTTGAGTTCTCTCCCTTACACTCGAATCGCCATTCTTCATGATTAACTACATGCGTGAGTGCTCTGTGTGTGTGCAGTACCCCAACGACTCCTCAAACGGGTACGGGGAAAGTTCAACTCCAGCCAGGCCGCAAGCTTTGTCAGTTATTGATGTAAGCTATGAGCTGGGCCTAACAATAGGATATTGTTGTAAAATGTTATGCTGTAAACTATTCTCTTGTAATTGTCTTCAGCCACTGCAGGCTCTTAGCATCACAATTGCGCTCTTCCTTAAAAGAGAAAATAAAATCCTCTGAAGTCGGAGTATGGCTGTCTATATGGCGAGGTACTTGAAAATTGTCATACATACAAACTTTTCATCCAGCGTGTACTTTCAATCTCACAGTAATTCCCAGGTGGGATTCAAATTCCAAATTCCCATACTTTATTATCTCAAAAACAGAGAAATTCTGCCGGGTTACAAGCCATACATAAAAAACAGTAAAGAAAATCTGATCTCACAGTCGAAAAAAAAAAAAATTTTTTTAACCAGAAAAGATGTAAAATGAGTGAGACAGAGGACATATTCTGAGTGACCTCCAGTGTTTTCAGCTGGAAAACACGCAACAACAACAATAACAAGACAAAGTGTGGATGATTATGATGTTATGGTGCTGGTTTATACCAACTTCTTGCTCTTACCCTCGGCGTCCAGGAGTGGCGCAATGCCCAGTTTATGGTGGGCCACATCGAAGGCGTGATTCAGTCTTTTCTCACTGCCCTGACACTGCAGACTTTCGTAGTGAAACAGATCCGGTCTGCAACAAGAAGATATAACAATAAGGAACAAGTTTGTTTGATGATACGAAAGTTTACCGGCAATGCTAGCATGCCGCACAGGTAAAGTGAAAATCAGTTTTATATAGCTTGTCAATAGTCGGGCGGATTGGGTTTGAAAGTACTTTGATTGAAACCACGTTCTCTCTCTCTCTCTCTCTCTCTCTCTCTCTCTCTCTCTCTCTCTCTCTCTCTCTCTCTCTCTCTCTCTCTCTCTAACTTTGTTCTGTCTCCCCCTCCCCTCTCCTTTGCTTTTGGATTGCAACGAATTAAAAATGGGAGGATGGAAGGGGGTGCAAAGGTACTGATATAAAGCTGTACTGGCAGTATGTCACTAGAGGAAATTCAACAGATAAAATAACCGACACAGTTGATCCACTCACAAGAGGCTGCTGGTCAACATGGTAATTAGCCATTCACCTTATTGCTTACTCATTTTCACCAGCTCACCCGTTTTTGTTTGTGTTTGTTTTTGTCGTATGCACATTCATTATCCTCACTCTATGATCCATTTTCATTCGTTCCCTTGCTCTCTTTATATGCACATTTTATTCTCACTCACTAGTTCTTTTCACTTTCATTTTTCATTCACTAAATGAGTCGTTCCGTTACTCATTCGATTAATCAACAACCAACGAATCAAACGATCAATCAATCATAAAGTCAGTCACTGCTACTGAACTCAATTCATCAATTAATCAATCAATAATACGCCTGAGAAGAATCAATAAATCAATCAAATGAGAGTAAACTACTATCAATAAATGATTGAGTCAGGACACAAACCTATCGACCAACCTTCCAGCCAACCAGTGAGTTAGGCCGTCAGATTTTTCATTCATTGACAGTCAGTCAGTCAGTCGTCAATCAGCCAGCCTGCCTGCCTGCCTGCTGCCTGCCTGCCTGCCTGCCTGTCTGTCTGTCTGGGTCGGTTGGTCCGTTATTTGGTCAATCAATTAATCAGTCAGTCAG
The DNA here is from genome assembly GCA_030674155.1 of Stramonita haemastoma. NCBI lineage: Eukaryota > Metazoa > Mollusca > Gastropoda > Neogastropoda > Muricidae > Stramonita > Stramonita haemastoma. The sequence goes on along the minus strand of CM060327.1, from coordinate 6,505,676 downwards.
TCAATAGGTCAGTCATCAGCCAGTCTGTCAGCCATTCAGCCATCAATCACCCATCCAACCAACAGAGGCACCCCTCACTCACTACCTGAAGCTATGGATCAGGGCGTTGAAGGCCAGCCCGTCTCTCCAGCTGGTGGTGAAATTGACCACCAACACTCCGTCATACCTGTCAGCCATAACAACATCATTGTCAATGTCACAATGATACCATTGAAAACAAACAAACTAACTAACTAACCTTGTCTTAACCTTGCAAATCAGTGGGTTTTGTACTGTTGGTGGGTTTTGTTTGTTTGTTTTTTTTAAGTATGCCAAAACGTTATGAAGCCTAAGATATAAACCAGGGGTGGCTCGTTTATCTAGTTCCACATCAATCTTCACCCTGTGTCTTTACGAGAGGGGGTTGTCTCCCATTCTGTTTGTTGTACAGACACACGCATGCACGCATGTAGGCGCGCGCGTGCGCACGCACGCACGTACGTACGTACGCACGCACGCACGCACACACGCACGCACGCACGCACGCACACACACACACACACACACACACACACACACACACACACAACACAGAGAGAGAGAGAGAGAGAGAGAGAGAGAGAGAGAGAGAGAGAGAGAGAGAGAGAGAGAGAGAGAGAGAGAGAGAGAGAGAGAGAGAGAGAGAGACAGACGACAGACAGACAGACAGACAGACAGACAGACAGACAGACAGAGACAGACAGACAGACAGACAGACAGACAGACAGACAGACAGACAGAAATGCAGAGAACAGTAAGTACTTATTGCTCTTTTCACCTGTGCTATTTTACAAGTCACAAAATCCTGACAAAGAATGCTAAGTCAGAATCCTGACTAGATCTAACTGGATCTGACGACACCGAAAACTACCGACAGATCTAAACCAGTGCTTGTTTTCATTTTTCGAGACTACTGAATGATCTATAGCTTTACGTGTGATTACATCATTAATTTCGTCATTTACCCGGCAGTGTGAGTCTGACACCAGTTGAGCAGAGTCTTCTCAGGTTGATTGGTTTTACGTCCCCGCCAGTAATGCCCATCACGCCTGTAGCCTGTACCAATAGTGCACACCCTCTTCAGTACGAGCAGAACAGTGTCCGGTTTACTTGATACATACCTGCAGTCAGTCTGTTTATTTGTCCGTCTGTCAGTTCGCTTTTCGTCTGTCTGTCTGTCTGTCTACCTACGTGTCAATCTGTCTTTTCTACATCCTGTCTGTTGCACCTACATAATATCTATGCATGAGTCTGCATGCGCTCGCACGCACGCACGCACGCACGCGCGCGCGCGCGCACACACACAAAAACACACAGAAACACACACACACACCACACACACACACACACACACACACACACACACCACACACACACACACACATGAATGAGCGCGTGGGGATGGGGGGGGGGGGGGGGGGTCAGGCGGGCAAACGCATGTTCTTGGCAGACAAACATGTACATAAATTCTGTGTCTGCTCGAAACTCAGCATGTGGCACAGCCAGAGAGCAATGAACCAGTCGGAATGTCCACAATCTACCCAGCCCATAGTGGTGATACTCTAGGTCAGCACTGTCTGCATCTTTCTTTACCGCAGAAGACCATGAACGCCTTCTATACCTTATTACAGAAAACGCCTTCACCGATTAACTAAGAGACAGCGCTGAGGAGAAAAGGCAGTACGACCTACCGACTTTAGCTTGTCAGCATTCAACTTCAACAAATATTGTTTTAGCTTACTTATACGGAATAGCTTGCTGTTGTCCCTAATGCATTTGTCTTCGATCTACTCTTTTCTGGATAAACGTATGTTTCGCTAGACCAAGTATTCGGCATCTGTAGCTCTGAATCGACTGGCTTCTGCAGGACTGACTGGAATGTTACTGACCATGAAAATGAGGTCCATGAAATGTTCACGCACAACATCACCAAAAAGCCATAAATGTTCAGACGGAACACTGGCGCATTCAGTTTGGGGGAGGCGAAAGACTAGACTGGGTAAGAAGATTTGCATAATCTCTGCACAGGCTATCCAAGGTAATGCATTTGCAAGACTGGGAGTAAGACAACTAGCATATCCTTCCTGCTACACGAGACACTCCAAAAGACGGTATGGCCTGACCCCACCACAATGGCCAAAAAGCCCCATGACGACTTGAAGAACCTAAAAAAAAAAACACATAAATATATACATTTTTTAAAAAGACTTGAAGAACCTGCAGCATACAGTTCCCTTCATCTCAAAGACTGAGCTGTTCATCTGATGAACGCAAAAAAAAAAAAAAAGTATCTGTCCAATGCTGCACAACCCAAGTCCCTTATGATCCC